>SKCR01037581.1:0-79378 GCA_019454045.1 Zanthoxylum bungeanum
TCGATAAACCCAGAAGAGGTATACACAGAACTCGTTAAAGCCCTGGACCACCAAACCTAAATTTTACCGATTGTCGTAAGTACTAGCGATGCAAATCTCAGGTTAAGATCATATGCACCTACCCTGAAGCGGACTCCCATAGACACGCAGACATACTACCAATGGGACTCCGCGGGGTCTATCTAGAGCGAAGATGTTTTCCGTACTATCGGTAAAACACAACCTCCTACCGCACTTGCATAAGTATCCAATACTTAAATATATGAGAACTATGCCGTTGTGCCCTCACAACATGCACAAGTGCAGTACTAGTCTATTCCGCATTATCGATGTCCAATCTCGATAATACTACGACTAGGGATATTTAATGATTAAACCTTTATGGATTGATACTGTCTCATATCATCACAATCCGAAACTAATCATAGGGACTTTTACCATTTAAATATCAAAGTAAATAAATTACAAAACGGTAAAAGGCAATTTCATTACTACATAGTTAATTTTGTACAATAATACAATATCATTTACAAAATAGTGACGCTATGGGACATTACTGTCTAACACCGCTATCTCCTTTGATGTATTCACATTTATTATTCATTGCTTGTTGATGATCTTGGGACCTAGAATAAAACCAACACGATACTGGATCCCAATACACAATACTACGTATGCTACGCCTGACAAAGATTATATATTCCTTTTAAAGAATATTTCTAGAGAATTGGGTAGGCACAATGCTTTGCTAGAAGCCAACTATGTCTTGTAAATCGGTAGGAACGTGGTACTGGGTACGCACGTATTCGGATAATCCGATGACTGTATTTACTACCAACATATCCAGGGATCTCTTGGGTCGCTTTCCAAAGATTCACTAATGACACTTGACTCGAGCAGAATTAATCTGGGATTAATTCTGAGAGAGAAAATTAATCTGAGATTAATTATGGTAGAAATAATCTGGGATTAATTACGGCAATAATTAATCTGGCATTAATTGCGGGTAGGAATTAATCTGGGATTAATTCGACTAGAAGAGAGAACGCGATTAATTTGGAATTAATCGGTAAAATAAATTTAACAGATAAATTGGATTTTTCTATTTAATTTATTTATTTGGGCTAAAATAATATATCAGATATATTAATTGAATTAGATTTCAATACGACATTAAAGTTCGACTTTAATACGAGCGAAGGAATTAATTAGAATTAATTCGTAAGCGACTTCCGTAATAATTTTACGAGGCATCATTGTTTAATGAAATTGGATTTAATTATGTTGTGATGGAAAACTCGTTTAATCGGATTAAACGGAACCGAGCCCGAAGTGTGTAGAGAAAGCCATCTTGAATTTTGAATTTAATAGGTGGGGACCACATATTAATGGTGGTTGTTGGCAAAAGCAAGTGGTTTTTGGAAAACCACTCACTTTTGGCCAACCTTGTATTACTTTTGGTAAAGCTTTTACCTTTGGTAAAAGCATTTTACCTTTTGTAAATCATATACACAAAATGCATTTCACTTTTGTATTAGGGTTTTGGAAAACCTAAAAACAAAAAAAGTCTCTCTCTCTCTCTTATTTCTTCTACATGGCCGAACCATGCTCTCCCTCCCTTGGAAATTTTGTTTCAAAATTTCTTGCTTGCTAGCACATTTGGAGTCAAAGATTGTGATATAGAAACTCACCCAAGTGTTGGAAACACTCAACAAAGCCTGGAGCTTCCATGGAAATCAAAGAAAAGTCTTGAAATCATCAAAATTAATGTAAGTCTTCCGCAACTTATTTGTGATTTTTCACACTATTATCTTGCTTAGTGATCTTGTGGCATGTGTTAGAGACTAACAATGGTATCTAGAGCCATCCTAAGCTTGATTTAAAAATTAGGGTTCATAAACTTTAATTTGGGATTTCGTGTTTGGAGCATGATTTTTTCAAATTGATTATGTGGTTGTGTTTGTATGATGTTGAATTGGATTTGTGCATCATTAGATTTGAGAAAAATTGATTGGATCAAAAACCCCCAAATTTAGTGACATGGCCGAATTATACCCTAATATGACTCATGGTGATTTTTTGAAAATTAGACAATTGGATGTGTTGTTGGCATGAAATGTATGTTAGAAGTTGATTTAATTGGATTGAAATCAAATTGCATGATAATTTCCTAGCCAAAACCCGGTGAGCCTAAGCATGTTTAATGGATTGATTTTGCTTCAATTTGTGTGTTGGACATGAGTTGATTAATAAAGCATGATTAATTAGTGTAATTGGTGTTTTGAAAATATTAGTTTAACTAATTAATTATGGCTATTACACTTTAATTAAAATTAATGTAATGTTTGGAATGTTATATTAATTAAAATTGGTCTTTAAGTTAAATTGGGCTAATTTGATGTATTTGGGCTTAATGGGCTTGGTTGGGCCAAGTTTGGTTTTGGACAATTGGGTTGGATCCAATTGGGCCCAAAACCATTTCCATAAAGTCCAAATATGACTATTGGGCCTTTAATAATTTAATTTGGCCTAATGGGCCTAAATTGATTTTTGGCAATAGGGTGAATCCTATTTGGGCCTTGGCATTTTGGGTTTGATCTATTATGTGTTGGACAATTATGACCTATAGCATCACTATTTGTATAGAACATTGAGTTGTTGTACAAATTAACTATATGACAAAGGAAATTGCTTTTTTATCATTTGTAATTGGATTACCAAGATATATAAATTATAAAAGTCCATATGATTAGTACCGGATTAATAAGATATGAGACAATATTAATCCATTAAGGTTTAATCATTAAAATATCCCTAGTCGTAGTATTATCAAGATTGGACATCGATAATGCAGAATAGACTAATATTGCACTTGTGCGTGTTATGGGAGCATAACGACATAGTTCTCATATATTTGGGTATTGGATACTCACGCAAGTGTAATAGGAGGTTGTGTTTACCGATGGTACGGAAACAGCTTCACTCTGGATAGACCCTCGGAATTCCATTGGTAGTATGACTATGTGTCTATGGAAGTCCGAATCAGGGTAGGTGTATTTGGTCTTAACTTGAGACTTACATCTCTAATACTTGCGACAATCAGTATACTTTGGTTTTGGTCATCCAGGGCTTTAACATGTTCTGTGTACGCCTCTTCTGGGTATATTGAGAATCGTAGTGTGTATTGGGTGTTATGTCAAGATGGAAGTATCACTCAGTCATATGGAGATTGGTCACGTAGGATACAGAACTGGTGTTCTTATATGCTGCAGCTATCGGGATAATATGACTAGGTCATGTTTATCCGATTATAGAGACTAGTTACCAGAGATCCGATGTGTGCTTCGTACGGGGCAGACACAATTCCAGCCCCAGGCCTAACACGTGACATCTGATACTGGATCGCTATACGCAATACTACGTATACTACGCCTGATATAGATTACATATTCCTTTAAGAATATTTCTGGAGAATTGGGTGGCACGGTGCTTTACTAGAAGGCCAACCATGTCTTATAAATCGGTAAAAACGTAATACTAGCTACGTACGTATTCGGATAGTCCGACGACCAGATTTACTGCCAACATATCCGTAAATCTCATGGGTCGCTTCCCGAAGATTCACCGATGACGTATGACTCACACATATTAATCTGGGATTAATTATTAGAGAGAGAAAATTAATCTAGGATTAATTACGGAGATATTTTATCTGGGATAAAATACTATTTAAAGAGAGAGAACGATTAATTGGAATTAATCGATAAAATAATATATTCGATATATTATACGAAATTAGATTTCGACGTAGAATTAAAATTGGATTTTAATTCGGGCAATTAAGTTAATTTATAATTAATTCGCTAGCGACGTGAATTCTAATTTTGCTAGGCATAATTATTTAATTAAATTTGATTTAATTATGTCGTAACGGAAAAATCATTAATCGGAATTAGCGAACCCGAGCCCGGGAGTGTTTGCAAGCCCACTCGGATTTCGAATCAAGTGGGGCCCACAAGTCACATCACGCGTCACATCATTAGTCATTCTTGTGATGGAAGTCACATCAACTTTGAGAAATGTGATGAATGTCACTTTTGTGAGTGATGTGAGTTGTTGAAAAGTTTTAATGCCTTGTACCATTTTTGGAAAAGTGGGATTTGGTATTTGATTTTTGAAATCAAAATACACAAATCAACTTCATCTTCTCATTCTCTCCCTCTCCAACTCACGGCACAAGGTGCTTTTTTCTCTCAAATTTCTCTAATGGCCGAGAGACACAAGAAGCATAGGAAGGATTTGTGGCAAATTTTTCCAAGTGCTAGCACACTAAAGAGGTCTTACGAAGGTGATAGGAAACCCATTCATGAGCAAGCAATCCATTTACAAAGCTTGGAGCTTGGAGATCTACAAATGGAGCTTGGCCAAACACACAAGGAGCACAAAACAAGGTCTTGGCCGAGAGCTTCAAGGAAAAAAAATTTTGTTCGTCGCATCGCAAAGCCGATCAAAGTAAGTATTTCCGCAACTTTACTTTGTTGTATTCGCACTTTTCATCGCTTAATATGATCTTGGTTTGACCTTAGAAACCCAACAATGGTATCATAGCCATTATTAAGTATGAAATTGATTTAGGGTAAAATTTGGGTAAAATCGATTTGAGTATGATTTGATAAAATTGATTGATTGAGTATGCTTGAATGATGATAACTTGGAGTTATATGTGATCAATTTGATGAAAATTGAATTGGATTATTTTTCCCCAAATTGTTGGCTTGGCCGAAAGTTTTAGTATGCCCTAAAGTCATGGTGATTTTTGTTTTTGATCATTGGATGAATTGAAAGACTTGGGAAATGTTGATTTGTGATTTAATTGGATTGAAATCGAAATCGGACATAAAAAACCCCAAATTGCCGTGACCAAAAAGCATGAAATGAATTGATTTTTTGATTCAATAATGTTGGACATGTGTTGATGATTATTAGCATGATTAATTAAGTAAATTGGTATTTTGGAAATGTTAATTTGACTAATTAATTATGCCTAATGCACTTTAATTGATTAAATTATGATATTTGAAATATTGGAATTTAATTGGTTGGGCTAAATTTGGAATTGGGCTTGTAAAGTTGTATTTGGGCTTAATGGGCTTGGTTTTGGCCAAGTTTGGTTTAGGTTAATCGGTTGGATCCAATTGGGCCCAAAACCATATCCATAAAGTCCAAATATATTAAAATGGACCTTTAAAAAATTTTGATTGGGCCTAATTGGCATAAATTGGTTTTTTTGGAAAATAAGGGTGATTCCTTAAATGGGCTTTGGTATTTGGGTTTGACCCATATTGACCAAGTCCATGCCTTAAGAAATTCAATTGAAAGCCCCTTGGACTTTAATTAATTAACATTGGATGTTAAATGGGCTTTGAGACCCGTTAAGATTAGATTTAGAATCTAAGTCGCAAAGGCTCATTAATAAAGTGTAATTATTTAATTTAGAATTAAATATAGAATTAGTATTAAATACAAATTAAATTGGATTAAATATGTAGTTTAATATAATTCAAGAATTCGTACTTTGAGTACTTATTCTTAAAACGAGTCGGACTCGCGCGCAAATCAAATCGTTGTTTGAACATTGGATGGTCATTAATTTCATATTAATTAATTGGATTAGATTGATTGATAACATGCTTTGTGTGAATACTGGATGTGATGTATGAATAATGTATATCGGCGATGGATATTAGATGGGTGAGAGGAATTTTGGAAATTGTTGTAATAAATTTAGAATTATTAAATTGGACCTGCGTGTCCAGCCTATTACCTCTTGACTCTTTGTATTTCTCTTCTCACATATTCCCCTCAATGTAAATGAGGTTTCTTTAGAAGTGTTATGTATTGGGTAGAAGTAAGATTGGTGCTAGCGGGAGAGAGAAATGGAGAGATTTGTTCTAGGAACAAAATGTGTTAAATATCCATCATCATATCATTTTAATTTATTTCCGCGCCTTATTATGATTTTAGAATGCATGCTTAAGGGTGTATGATGAGAGCTAATCAAAGATAATTAATTGGTTGCCAATTACGCGAAAAACCCTCACAATATATTAAGCATTTTCCTTCCATTGAATGATTCATTCTCAAGATTCAAGATTGGCACTAGTTTGTTGGCCAAAGTCAAGACCTTTGTCCATCGCAGATGTGTTTGAATCATGAAGGCTTTGTTCCATATCCCCTGTCTTGTCCAAGTTGTGATTATTGGCCAAAGTCAAGATCACTTCTTGTCCATCGACATCGATTACGAAACTTTCCAAGGTCAATGTGTCCCGCTTAACTAGAATCATTAAGTTTGTTGTGCCAAAGCCAAGGCTTAGTTGATTCAGAGGAAAAAGGTTAGGGAATATATTGGATATATTAGCATATATTAGATATATGTTTCGGACTTAGATGTCCACCTACTGGATCTAGGAATTGGATGAGATCCAATTGATCTTAGAGATCTACCTAGTTAAATATCATACAGCTTGTTGGCCAAAGTCAAGGTTGTGTGTTATTTAACGGGATCCTAGCCCACTAGGAAACTAGGTTTCCCGAGTACTCACAGAGGGTTAGAGACTCGCCGAAAATAGTGGGTGGCAAGTATTAAATTTGCAAATTCATTTAGATACTTGCCAATACGCGCTCATTTCAATTTTTCGTCATTAATTAAATATATATTAGTTGGACTAATATTTAATTGTTGTTTTTTTAAATAAAACAGTTGGACTGTATTCAAACTACTTCAATTTATAGTTGATTATATAATTAGATTATAGTAATCAATAAATTTGAATTTAACCAATTAAATTATAGTTGATTGTATAGTTAGACTATAGTAATCATTATATTCAATAGTACCTGAAATCGTTGATTGGATAGTTGGACTATTGCAATCAAGATAACTGAAAGATTAGCATTAAAACATAATCCTGGGAGAAAATATCTTTAAACGACTTTATTTTCAGATTGGGAATAGAACCTCAGGATAGTCCTGGGAACTGAGAAGTTATTCTATTTGATAGAGTGACATCTTGGGCCTAAGCCCGGAGATGAGCAAATAATAGAACATGATCTTTGGAAGATTCATGTGATGATAACTTTAGTGCTCAATCCTTTATGCTTAATGCAATGACACTTTAATTCCGTCATCAGATTAAGGATTAGATCCTTGTACCAAGATGATGAAATTAAAGATCTTCATAGATATATTCTTAGATCTTAGAAGTACAAATTACAAAAGAAGCTCTTTATGCTCGTGTATGTCAGAGGGTACATCTGTCGAGAACTAGGTGTCGCAGATGATTGCTGACATCGATCAGCTAGGTTAGTTAGGCATTACCTACGTGGCCGAGACTACCAAAGATTTGATCTTATAGTCTCTACCCGATAGCTGGGGCAGGTTTATTATGAACCAAGAGTAAATTCTTGGAGAGTTGATGGCTATGCTCTAGGAGGCAGAGCCAGAGCTTCTAAAAGGGGCAAAGGCAAAATCATCACAGTCTTCTGGGAAGACAAATGACATATCCCAAGATATCTGCCTCAATTGTGGCAAACGGGGTCACTGGAAGCGTGACTGCCGTATGGACGAGGCAGACATGAAGGAAGAGAAGACGGGCAAGGCTCTGGCTTCAAATATGTTTGTCATAAACATGTTCACTATGTTGGTAAATTCTAAGGTCCCAAGATCAAACCAAGACATGAAATTATGTGTGAACACATCAACGGAGGTAGCGGAATACTCACATTGATCGGTTATGTCGATTTGGAGATGATTCAAGCCAAAAACGTACTGCTTTGGTAAGCTTACTGCAACCAGTCCATGCTCACTGCAAAACAGAAATTTGAGTGAAGAAATTGAGCTCCTAGCTTCGTTGGATGGATCCCGGCTCATGGTTGAACCTCCCTACCACCTTCGCAAGACTCGTAGTGTGCTAGCACTTGATTTCTCACCATGAGAAACCACTCTTGGCTTCCCTTTGTTCACGCCAAAATTGATTCCAAACCAGTCCATTTTTCTGTTTTTGGGCGTGAGAGAAGAGAGGATTTGAAAGAGATAGAATTGTGTGTTGTCTTAAAATTGATTTACCAAAAATCAATTTTATTTATGCCATAATTTTCATTAAATTAATAATAAAATTATGACACATAACATGCAATGGCTTAGAGTGTCAAACACTCAAACTCCATGCAATGACTTTGAGTGCAATGTACACAATCTACATGCAAAGCATTAGAATGACATGTGTCATGTGGGCCCCACACATTCCAAATGAAAGTGGGCCACGTGCACTCACGCGTTCGGGTTCGATATTTCCGAAATACCGAGCTTACGTCGCGACGTTAATTAAATCGAATTTAAATAAATAATTGCGCCTAGCAAAATTATTATTTACGTCGCTAACGAATTAATTCTAAATTAACTCGTTTGCCCGAATTAAAATCTAATTTTAATTCCGCGTCGAAATCTAATTTCGTCTAATATATCGAATATATTAATTTACCGATTAATTCCGAATTAATCGTTCTCTCTCTTTAGACGACATTTTATCCCAGATAAAATATCTCCGTTATTAATCCTAGATTAATTTTCTCTCTCTCTTCTGTATAATCCCAGATTATTCAAGAGTGCGAGTTGTGCGTCATTGGTGGATTATCGGGAAGCGACCCATGAGATCCCCGGATAATCTGGCAGTAAATACGGTCGTCGGAGTATCCGAATCACGTACATACCAAGTACTACGTTCTACCGATTTACGAGACAAGGTCGACTCCTAGCAAAGCACCAAGTCTACCTAATTCTCCGGACATATCCATTAAAGAATATTAAGATCTGTATCAAGCGTAGTATACTAATGTATTGTGCATATCGGCCCAGTATCGGATAATCATGTGCTAGGGCTGGGGCTGGATAAGTGTCTGCCCCGTCCGAAACACATATCGGATGTCTGGTAACTAGTCTCTATAATCGGATATTCATGACCTGGTCATAATATCACGATTGGATGCGCATCTCTTAAGAGCACTAATACCGTATCCTGCGTGACATCATCTCCACTATGACTGGAGTGATACTTCCGTCTTGACATCACATCCAATACACTACGATTCTCAATATACCCGGCATTGGCGTACACAGAACCGGTTACAGTCCTAGACGACCTCAACTAAAGTATATCGATTGTCGTAAGCATTAGCGATGTAAGTCTCAGGTTAAGACTATACACACCTACCTTGATTTCGGCCTCCCATAGACACATATTCATAATACCAATGGGATTCCGAGGGGTCTATCCAGAGCGAAGCTGTTTCCCGTACCATCGGTGAAACACGACCTCCTATCGCACTTGCATAAGTATCCAACACTGATATATATGAGAACTATGCCGTTGTGCCCTCACAACGCACACAAGTGCAATACTAGCCTATTCCGCATTATCGATGTCCAGTCTCGATAATACTACGGCTAGGGATATTTAATGATTAAACCTTCGGGGACTGATACTGTCTCATATCATTCTCAGTCCAGGTACTAATCATAGGGACCTCTCTTCATTTATATATCTATGGTGATCTAATCACAAATGATGAGAGCAATTTCCTTGTCACATAGTTGATTTGCTACAACAACACAATGATCTGTGCAAATAGTGACGCTATGGGTCATTTTGTCCAACAATCTCCCACTTGGCACATAGCCAGTCACTCGAGTGTCTAACACCCGAACTATGTACGGTTCGCTCAAATTGCTGAGGAAAGGTTTTCGTCAGCGGATTTGCTTAATTATCGTCTGACGCGATTACATACGATCATCACATCGCCACGATGTATGATCCGAACGAATCAGATGATATAGAAGTATATATCTGGATCATCGATGAGACCTTTAATTCCTTAGCCTATGCTGACGCCTAGCTCAGCTGCTAACAGAACTTATCTAATCTTATTAGATTTATTTTCGATCCAAATGGCTTTTATTGCTGCCTCAGCTGCAGCAATAATCCGCAATTGTTGTTTATTCGGCAACAGTTATCTTGCTTGGAAGATTTCCAGCTCACTGTCCCGTTATTCAAACTTTATAGTACCGCAGTAGTTAATTATTTTGGAAACTTGCTGTAGTGATCCCAGTCACTTCAAGTTCTCCTACTCCATAGTTTAAGACAACATCTTTAGTTCTCTCAGATACTAACAGATGTTCTTAATGTTCAATCCAGTGACTATCACTTGGATTGACCCAATTGTGACTCCATATGCTCGAAACGTATGAGACACCAATACATGTACATTTTAAATGTACAATTTCCCAGAGAGTGTTAACAACTCCAAATCTATCCCAGTAGATCTCTATTCCTTGAATAAAGGTTGTTACTCCCCAGAATTCTACGGAGAATTTCTATTGAAAGAATATCCATGAAAGCCAAGCTTTCACCAATTATTTTATGGGAATTTCACTGTCAGTGCGCTCTCCCACTAACCTCCTTATATACACAAGAATCATTTTGTTTTGAGTTAAATCATAAACCATTATGATTATGTCAGTTCCAAGAACCTTATGCTTACTTTGATCCAAACATGGATCGAATAATCCGCAAACCTTGTTTGTCGGTTATACAAAATCGTCAGAATGTTATAAACATTCTCCAAAAGGTTTCCTTTTCAGGAAAGCGATTTTGATTTGTAACTGACATATTTCATAAATGAAATATACAGTTATCTACAAGCATCTTCAAAATGGATTTACCATGGCAACAGGTAAAAGGTTGAACCGTTATTAACACAATGTTGATAACGATACCTTTCCGTCAAAAGCCTAGCTTTGTACGTTGGTATGTTGCCTTCCATGTATGTCTTCCTTGAAGACGTTTACGTACCAATAGGCACAATGCCTTGTGGTACAACAACTAGTATCCAAATAGTTATTATACATGGAATCCATTCCGGACTCATGGCACTTTGCCATAATAGGGAGTTGATACCTTGTATCATTTCTTAGTTCTCGTGTATTCGAAGATTAATGGTATAGTTTTATCCTTGATCAACTATATTTGTTCCATTCCGATTCAATGCCTAGAACAATATTACTCCGATTTTCATCGAGTTATACTATCCTCCCACTGACCACTGCATATCGGTATTCCTCTCAGGAAAACCGCATGGTGAGCAACAATTACATTGTTCTCATGTGGGATTTACAAGTACTATACTTACGGTTTCCCTTAGGATAACCTATATTGGCACTTATTCAATTTGGGTCCTTAGTTTGGTATCAACCAAACGTTATGCCTGGCATACCCAAATTATCAAGAATGAGAAACCTTGTTTCTTTCCTGTTCATATCCTATATGATATCTGTCAAACAGATTTATATGGAACCTTATTCTAAATAAGTTTTGCACTGTTAATACATATCCTGTAGAAGGAAATAGTAGCTCAGAGCGACTCGTGATAAACCTTATCATGTCCAACAAAAATTCGGTTTTTGGTTCGGACACACCGTCTAACTGACGTGTCTCGGGAGGAGTCCTCATCTGAAAGAATACCGTACTCTTTCATGTACGTATGAAACTTACTACTGCTTAAGTATTTTCCATTACGGTTTTACCGTGGCGGCATAATACTACAGCCGATCTGTTTGTATACTTCGTGTCGAAACTCAAAGTTTCGTATTTGTGTTCTTCAAAAGAAACACATAACCATAACGTGATGCCACATCCGTTAAGGTCACGAAATATTCATGTTCACATCTAGCCTAGCTAGATATGGGCCCACACTTACTTCACCATGAATAGGGCTAACAGATCGTGGCCCTTTTACTATTACCAAGTAAATAGTATTTTAGGTTTTTAACCTAATAAACTAGATTCGTAGACCTTATTTGAATAGTCAAATCAGTCCTAGTACCACTCTTCAAAGTGTGGTTATACGAGTCTTGTTTAATTGTGTCCTAGACAATAATGCCATAAATAAGTCTCTATTGATCAAATCAATTTGAGCTATTTATTTGTCATTTATATGTTTGAGATTTTATTTATATTCAAAATATAAATTATGTTATTTACATCTAATGTATTTATCTCAGTATCATCTTTATATAATGAAACACTTTAGTGTTCTAGAATATAAAGGTTTTATCCGCATCGGATTAAACACTGATATAGAGATAATGTCTCTAGTCTAACTAGTTACATTATAACATTTCCTAATTTAAGTACATACCCAAATGGTAGTTCCTAATTTAGGTATCTACGGTCGAAACAGCGACTTTCGTCCCGTTTCCGATTTGCAGAGAAATCTCGGCTTGAAGTCAGTATCCTGCTCAAAGCAGATTCTGAACATCAATACATATATGTATTATGTACCACACTAAGTATTTAAAATCCAATTTTAATACTAGTAGTAAACATAACTTTGACAAATATTTTTAAAGTTAGAGCCTCGCCCTATTTTTAATTCCTTCGTGTCTTCCATATCCAAATGGTAGTCACTTTGGGATATGTCAATTATCTTTTCAATATTTCACAAACCTTTGGCCAAGCCTTGGGTTTCGGAATATTGAAACGATGTGCACCTTGTGCAACATGCCCAATTGCAAACCTTTTGACTTTCACCCTTAGAATAGTCAAATCAATTCTCTAAGATTTATTAATTGCAATTTTAATACTTTTAAATCTAAAGATAGATTTATTATAAGTATATCAATTAAGCACTAAAGTCATCATCACATAAATCTTCCAAAGACTTTATGCTCTACTATTTGCTTAATTATGGGCTTAGTAATAATAATAAGTTTTTTATCAATAAATTAACCTATTATTAATTCCCAATTGAAAATTAAATCATTTAAAACATTTAATCCAAGGATTATATATTTTAAATATCAACTTTCAATTCTTTCTTGATTTCAATAGTCCAACTATTTAATCAATTATTAAGGTACTATTTATTATAATGATTACAATAATCCAATTATTTAATCAACTATAATTTTAATATTGATTACTATAATCCAATTATAAAATCAACTATCATTTTAATTCAATTATATTGATTACTATAATCCAATTATAAAATCAACTATATATTGAATGAGTTTGTATATAGTCCAACTATATGTATATTTTTAAACAACATAAAATATTAGTCCAACTAATATTTTTGATTAATATGACGAGTAAAATATAGATGAGCGCGTTTAGCGAGTATTCGAATGAATGTTGCAAATTCAATACTTGCCTCCCACTATTTTTCGTCGAGCCTCTAACCCTCTGTCGAGTACTCGGGAAACCGTGTTTCCTAGTGGGCTAGGATCCCGTTAAATATCACACAATCTTGACTTTGGCCAACAAATTGTATGATAATTAACTAAGTAGATCTCGAAGATCAATTGGATCTAATCCAACTCCTAGATCCAGTAGGTGGACATCCAAGTCCTAAACATATATCTTATATATGCCTATATATCCAATATATACCCTAACCTTTTTCCTCTGAATCAACTAGGCCTTGGCTTGGCACAACAAACCTAATGATCCCAGTCAAGCGCGGACCCATTGACATGGAAGCTTCGTAATCAATGTCAATGGACAAGAAGTGGTCTTGACTTTGGCCAACAAACCACAACTTGGACACGACACCGATATGGAACAAAGCCTCGTGATTAAAACACATCTTTGATGGACAAGGGCTTGACTTTGGCCAACAACCCCTGCCAATCTCGGATCTTGAGTAAGAATCACTCAATGGAAGGAAAAACGCATGATATTTAATGAGGGTTTTTCGCGTGCAAATTGGCTACCAATTTAATTATCTTTGTTAAGGTCTCATCATCATACACCCTTAAACATGCATTCTAAATACATAATAAAGCGAGTATGAAATAAAATAATAATGATATGCGGATGGATACTTAACACATTGATCCTAGATCAAATCTCTCCCTTTCTCACTCAAGCTAGCACTTGTACTACTTCTACCCGTTACACTACACTTCTAAAGAAACCTCATATATATAGAGGGGAATAGGTGAGAAGAGAATACAAAGAGAATAGAGGTGATAAGGCTGGACACAGCAGGTCCAATTTAATAAATCGAATTTATTACAACAATTTCTAAAATTGCCCACCCGACTAATATCCATCCGATATACATTATTCATTCAACACAACCATGTATTCACACACATTATATTCAAACAAGACATGCTTTTACAACCAATCTAATCCAATTAATTAGTCTTTATTTAAAGTGATCATCCAATGTTCAAACAACGTTTGATTTTGCACGAGTCCAACTCGATTGTGAATAAGTACATAAGGTACGAATTCACGAATTATATCGAACTACTTATTAAATCTAATTTAATTCGTATTCAATACTAATTCAATTATTTAATTCCAAATTAAATGTTTACACTTTTAATATGCTTTAAAGACTTAGATTCTAAATCTAATCCTATTGGGTCTCAAAGCCCAACTAACATCCAATGTTAAATTAATTCAAGTCAAATGGGCTTAGAATTGATTTATTAAGGCTTGGGCTTTGGTCAATGTGGGTCAAACCCAATTACCAAGCCCAAATAAGGAATCACCCTTAAGTGCCATAAAACCAATTTTAAGCCCATAAGGCCCAATTAAATTTTTAAAGCCCATTAATCAAATTTTAATATTCCAAACATTAAAGTCCAATTAATTAAAGTGTAATACCAAGATTAATATATTAAACCAAATATTTCAAAAATACCCATTTAATTTATTAATCATCAATTTTAAAATAAATGTCCAACATTAATTTTAACAAAAATCAACTCCTTTACATGTCTTATGTATTCGGCCAAGGTGAGTTTTTTGTGTCGATTTGTTTTTCAATCCGATTGAATTACTAATCTACGTCCCGTACACGTTCTAAGTCATCCAATGATCTTAAACACAAAAAAAAAATTCCATTGCACTCAAAGTAGCAACACATTCGGCCAAGGCATGAATTTGGGGAAAAAATCATCCAATGCATTTTCCATAAATTGATTCCATATAACATTATGTTATATACATGCAAGCATACTTATTAATCAATTTCACAAGAACATGCTTATATCAATTTCTTCATACCATTCGGCCAAGGTCAAGATTTTGGGGAAAAATCATCCAATGCATTTTTCATAAAATTGATTCCATGTAACATCATTCTATATACATGTAAGCATTCTTATTAATCAAATTTCACAAGAACATGCTTATATCAATTTCTCACACCCATTCGGCCAAGGTCAAAATTTTGGGGAAAAATCATCCAATGCATTTTTCATAAAATTGATTCCATGTAACATCATTTTACATACATGCAAGCATACTCATTCATCAATTTTCACAAGAACATGCTTCAATCATTTTGTCAAATTTTAACCTAAAATATTTCATGCTTGCAACCTAGCTCTTGATGCCATTGTTGGTAAATTCTAAGGTCCCAAGATCAAACCAAGACATGAAATTATGTGTGAACACATCAACGGAGGTAGCGGAATACTCACATTGATCGGTTATGTCGATTTGGAGATGATTCAAGCCAAAAACGTACTGCTTTGGTAAGCTTACTGCAACCAGTCCATGCTCACTGCAAAACAGAAATTTGAGTGAAGAAATTGAGCTCCTAGCTTCGTTGGATGGATCCCGGCTCATGGTTGAACCTCCCTACCACCTTCGCAAGACTCGTAGTGTGCTAGCACTTGATTTCTCACCATGAGAAACCACTCTTGGCTTCCCTTTGTTCACGCCAAAATTGATTCCAAACCAGTCCATTTTTCTGTTTTTGGGCGTGAGAGAAGAGAGGATTTGAAAGAGATAGAATTGTGTGTTGTCTTAAAATTGATTTACCAAAAATCAATTTATATTTATGCCATAATTTTCATTAAATTAATAATAAAATTATGACACATAACATGCAATGGCTTAGAGTGTCAAACACTCAAACTCCATGCAATGACTTTGAGTGCAATGTACACAATCTACATGCAAAGCATTAGAATGACATGTGTCATGTGGGCCCCACACATTTCCAAATGAAAGTGGGCCCACGTGCACTCACGCGTTCGGGTTCGATATTTCCGAAATACCGAGCTTACGTCGCGACGTTAATTAAATCGAATTTAAATAAATAATTGCGCCTAGCAAAATTATTATTTACGTCGCTAACGAATTAATTCTAAATTAACTCGTTTGCCCGAATTAAAATCTAATTTTAATTCCGCGTCGAAATCTAATTTCGTCTAATATATCGAATATATTAATTTACCGATTAATTCCGAATTAATCGTTCTCTCTCTTTAGACGACATTTTATCCCAGATAAAATATCTCCGTTATTAATCCTAGATTAATTTTCTCTCTCTCTTCTGTATAATCCCAGATTATTCAAGAGTGCGAGTTGTGCGTCATTGGTGGATTATCGGGAAGCGACCCATGAGATCCCCGGATAATCTGGCAGTAAATACGGTCGTCGGAGTATCCGAATCACGTACATACCAAGTACTACGTTCTACGTTCTACCGATTTACGAGACAAGGTCGACTCCTAGCAAAGCACCAAGTCTACCTAATTCTCCGGACATATCCATTAAAGAATATTAAGATCTGTATCAAGCGTAGTATACTAATGTATTGTGCATATCGGCCCAGTATCGGATAATCATGTGCTAGGGCTGGGGCTGGATAAGTGTCTGCCCCGTCCGAAACACATATCGGATGTCTGGTAACTAGTCTCTATAATCGGATATTCATGACCTGGTCATAATATCACGATTGGATGCGCATCTCTTAAGAGCACTAATACCGTATCCTGCGTGACATCATCTCCACTATGACTGGAGTGATACTTCCGTCTTGACATCACATCCAATACACTACGATTCTCAATATACCCGGCATTGGCGTACACAGAACCGGTTACAGTCCTAGACGACCTCAACTAAAGTATATCGATTGTCGTAAGCATTAGCGATGTAAGTCTCAGGTTAAGACTATACACACCTACCTTGATTTCGGCCTCCCATAGACACATATTCATAATACCAATGGGATTCCGAGGGGTCTATCCAGAGCGAAGCTGTTTCCCGTACCATCGGTGAAACACGACCTCCTATCGCACTTGCATAAGTATCCAACACTGATATATATGAGAACTATGCCGTTGTGCCCTCACAACGCACACAAGTGCAATACTAGCCTATTCCGCATTATCGATGTCCAGTCTCGATAATACTACGGCTAGGGATATTTAATGATTAAACCTTCGGGGACTGATACTGTCTCATATCATTCTCAGTCCAGGTACTAATCATAGGGACCTCTCTTCATTTATATATCTATGGTGATCTAATCACAATGATGAGAGTGCAATTTCCTTGTCACATAGTTGATTTGCTACAACAACACAATGATCTGTGCAAATAGTGACGCTATGGGTCATTTTGTCCAACACACTATTAGTTTCAAAATTGGATTTTGATACTAAATGTGGTACATAAATATATACTGATGTGCAGAATCTGCTGATAAGCAGAAGACTGGCTTCAGTTGAGATCTACTCTGCGAGTCGGAAACGGGACAAGAGTTTCTGTTTTAACCGTAGAAACCTAAGTTTAGGAACTACCCTTCGGGTGTGTATTTAAATTAGGAAACTGTTATAATGTAACTAGTTTGACTAGAAATATTATCTCTATATCTATGTTTAACCCATTGCGGGTATACCTTTATATTCTAGAACACTAAAGTGTTTTATTTTATAAAGATGATATTGAGATAAGCACATTAGATGTGAATAACAGTATTTATATTTTGAATATAAATGAATCTCAAACGTATGACATGACAAAAAATAGCTCAAACTGAATTAATCAGATGAGACTTATTTATGGCATTATTGTCTGGGACACATTAAACAAGACTCGTATATCCACACTTTTGAAGAGTGGATACTAGGACGGATTTGATTCTATTCAAATAATGTCTACGAATCTAGTTTATTAGGCAAAGTGCCTAAAACACGTTTTACTTGGTAAAAGTGTAAGTGCCACCGATCTGTTAGCCCTCGTTCATAGTGACGTAAGTGGGCCCATATCTAGCTTGGCTAGAGGTGGATATGAACACTTCGTAACCTTTACGGATGTGGCATCGCGTTATGGTTATGTATTTCTTTTGAAACACGAATCGGAAACTTTTGATAAATTCAAAGAGTTTCGACACGAAGTAGACAAACAGATCGGCAAAAGTATTATAACATCACGATTGGACTGTGATGAAAATACTTAAGCAATAAGTTTCTCAATTACTTGAAAGAGTATAGTATTCTTTCACAGTGGACTCCTTCCGAAAAGAGAAACCTAATTTTGTTGGACATGATAAGGTTAATAATGAGTCGCTCTGAGCTACCATTTTCCTTCTAGGGATATGCATTAAACAGTGCAAAACTTATTTTGAATAAAGTTCCATAAAAATCTGTTAGACAGACTTCATATTAGATATGAACAGGAAAGAAATCGGGTTTTCTCATTCCTGATGATTTAGGAATGCTGGGCATATGTTTGGATAATACCAAACTAAAACTCAAATTGGATAAATGCCTATTTGTAGGTTATCCTAAGGTAACCAAAGTATAGTACTTTCACAACTCACAAGAGAACAATTTAATTGTTTCTCTCCATGCGGTTTTCCTAAAAGGAATACCGATATACAGTGGTAAGTGGGAGGAAAGTAAAACTCGATGAAAATTAGAGTAATACTGTTCTAGGCACCGATTCCTTAATGGAACACAAACAGTTTATCAGGGATGAAACTATACCAATAATCTTCGAATACACAAGAACCGCACAAGTCGGAGAGAGTCAGAAAACAACATGGGAGGTATGGGTTTATGATCTCACCTCGTAAAGATGTCAATCCTATTGAGGAATACAAACCGACTACGTATGAGGAAGTGATACAAGGTATCGACTCCCTATTATGGCAAAGTGCCATGATGTCCGAAATGGATTCCATGTATACCAACTAAGTTTAGATACTGGTTTTTGTACCTGAAGGCATTGTGCCTATTGGTACTATATGAGTCTTCAAGGAAGACATACATGGATGGCAACAAACCCACGTACAAAGCTAGGTTTTTAGCGAAAATGTATCGTTATCAACATTGTGTCGATTATGACGAAACCTTTTAATCATTGCCATGGTTAAATCCATTTGGATTAGCTTACAAATGTTGCATGTTTCATTTATGAAATATGGCAGCTGAACGTCAAAATCGCTTTCCTTAAACGGAAACATTTTGGAGGATGTTTACAACATCCTGACGGTTTTATCTTACCAAAACAAGCAAACAAGGTTTGCAAGTTAATTCAATCCGTTTATGGATTGAAGCAAACATTGCATTCTTGGAACCATAATTTTGATGTAATCAGAATGGTGTATGGTTTAATTCAAAATGAAAATGATTCTTGTGTATATAAAGAGGTTAGTGGGAGCGAACTGATGATGATTTTCCTACATAATGATGATATGTCATTTCTTGGAAATGATATTCCCATAAAACAATCGGTGAAAGCTTCGCTTTCATGTAAATTCTCCGTAGAATTCTTGGGAGAAACAACCTTTATAAGAGGAATAAGGATCTACTGGGATAGATCTAAAAGTTATTGGCACTCTCCGAGAACTCGTACATTGAAATAAATGTACGCGACCTACTGTCTCATATGCTTTGAGCATATGGAGTCACAATCAAGTCAATCCATGTGATGTTCACTGGATTGATGTTAAGAATATCCTTTAGTATTTTAGATGATCTAAGGATGCTTTCTTAAACTATGGAGAAGGAGAACTTGAAGTGACTGGGTTCACTACTGCAAGTTTCCAAACCGACAAAAATGACTATAAGTCGTAATAAGGGTACTAAATAGTTTGAATAACGGAACAGTGAGCTGGAAATCTTCCAAGCAAGATACTGTTACCGTATAAACAATAAAAGCAGATTATCGCTGCAGCTGAGGCAGCAATAGAAGTGATTTGGATCTATAATAATCCTAATCAGATTAGGTGTAGTTCTGTTAGCAGTTGAGCTAGGCTACAACACAGGCTAAAGAATTAACGGTCTCATCAACGATCCAAATAAGTACTTCAATTATTTCATCTGATTAGTCGGATCATACATCATGGCGATATGATGATCGAATAAATCATGTCAGATGATAACTTTGCAAATCCGCTGACGAAAGCAGTTTCTCAGAAGAAGTTTGAGCGACCCGTACATAGTTCAAGTGTAGGACACTTGAGTGATTGACTATAGGCCAAGTGGGAGATTGTTGGACAATTATGACTCATATCATCACTATTTATACAGAACATTGCGTTGTTGTACAAATTAACTATGTGACAAAGGAAATTGCTCTTTTATCATTTGTAATTGGATTACCAAGATATATAAATGATAAAAGTCCATATGATTAGTACCAGATTAATAAGATATGAGACAATATTAATCCATTAAGGTTTAATCATTAAAATATCCCTAGTCGTAGTATTATCAAGATTGGACATCGATAATGCAGAATAGACTAATATTACACTTGTGCGTGTTATGGGAGCATAACGACATAGTTCTCATATATTTGGGTATTGGATACTCACGCAAGTGTAATAGGAGGTTGTGTTTACCGATGGTACGGAAACAACTTCACTCTGGATAGACCTCTCAGAATTCCATTGGTAGTATGACTATGTGTCTATGGAAGTCCGAATCAGGGTAGGTGTATTTGGTCTTAACTTGAGACTTACATCTCTAATACTTGCGACAATAAGTATACTTTGGTTTTGGTCATCCAGGGCTTTAACATGTTCTGTGTACGCCTCTTCTGGGTATATTGAGAATCGTAGTGTATTGGGTGTTATGTCAAGATGGAAGTATCACTCCAGTCATATGGAGATGATGGTCACGTAGGATACAGAACTGGTGCTCTTATATGCTGCATCTATCGGGATAATATGACTAGGTCATGTTTATCCGATTATAGAGACTAGTTACCAGAGATCCGATGTGTGCTTCGTACGAGGCAGACACAATTCCAGCCCCAGGCTTAGCACGTGACATATGATACTGGATTGCTATACCCAATACTACGTATACACGCCTGATACAAATTACATATTCCTTTAAGAATATTTCTGGAGAATTGGGTAGGCACGGTGCTTTGCAAGAAGCCAACCATGTCTTGTAAATCGGTAAAAATATAATACTAGGTATGTACGTATTCAGATAGTTCGATGACCGGATTTACTGCCAACATATCCGGGGATCTCATGGGTCACTTCCCGAAGATTCACCGATGACGTATGACTCGCACATAATTAATATGGGATTAATTATTAGAGAGAGAAAATTAATCTAGGATTAATTATAGAGATATTTTATCTGGGATAAAATACTATTTAAAGAGAGAGAACAATTAATTTGGAATTAATCGATAAAATAATATATTCGATATATTATACGAAATTAGATTTCGACGCGAAATTAAAATTGGATTTTAATTTGGCCAAATGTGTTAATTTAGAATTAATTCGCTAGCGATGTGAATAGTAATTTTTCTAGGCAAAATTATTTAATTAAATTTGATTTAATTACGTCTTAATGGAAAATTCGTTAATTCAGAATTAGCGAACCCGAGCCCGGGAGTGTTTGCAGGCCCACTCGGATTTCGAATCAAGTGGGGCCCACAAGTCACATCACGTGTCACATCATTAGTCATTCTTGTGATGAAAGTCACATCAACTTTGAGTGATGTGATGGATGTCACTTTTGTGAGTGATGTGAGTTGTTGAAAGGCTTTAATGCCTTGTACCATTTTTGGAAAAATGGGATTTGGTATTTGATTTTTGAAATCAAAATACACAAATCAACTTCATCATCTCATTCTCTCCCTCTCCAACTCACGGCACAAGGTGCCTTTTTCTCTCAAATTTCTCTCATGGCCGAGAGACACAAGAAGCATAGGAAGGATTTGTGGCAAATTTTTCCAAGTGCTAGCACACTAAAGGGTTCTTACGAAGGTGATAGGGAAACCCATTCATGAGCAAGGAATCCATTTACAAAGCTTGGAGCTTGAAGATCTACAAATGGAGCTTGGCCGAACACACAAGGAGCACAAAACAAGGTCTTGACCGAGAGCTTCAAGGAAGAAATTTTATGTTCTTCGCATCGCAAAACGATCAAAGTAAGTATTTCCACAACTTTACTTTGTTGTATTCGCACTTTTCATCGCTTACTATGATCTTGGTTTGACCTTAGAAACCCAACATTATGACCAAAGCCCATGCCTTAAGAATTAATTAAAAGGCCATTACACTTTAATTAAAAATGTATTGGATACTAATTGGGCCTTTGAGACCCATTAACATTGGATTTGGAATCCAAGTATTTAAGGCACATAAATAAGTGTAATTATTTAATTTGGAATTAAATTGGAATTAGTATCGAATACAAATTAAATTGGATTTAAAATTGTAGTTCTATATAATTCAAGAATACGTACTTTGAGTATTTATTCTTAAACGAGTTGGACTCGCGCAAATCAAATCGTTGTTTGAACATTGGATTGTCATTAACTCAAAGGTTAATTAATTGGATTAGATTGATTGAATAACATGCTTTGTGTGAATACATGGATGTATGGAATGAATAATGTATATCAGATGGATATTAGAAGGGTGAGGGTAATTTTGGAAATTGGTGTAATAAATTTAGAATTTATTAAATTGGACCTGCGTGTCCATCATATTATCTCTTTACTCTTTGTGTTTCTCTTCTCACCAATTCCCCTCAATGTAAATGAGGTTTCTTTAAAGTATTATGTTATTGGGTAGAATATAAATACTGCTAGCGGGAGAGAAGAAAGAGAGAGATTTGTTCTGTGAACAAAGTTTGTTATATATCCATCCGCATATCGTTATTAATTTATTCGCGCCTTATTATGCTTTTAGAATGCATGCCTAAGGGTGTATGATGAGACCTAATCAAAGATAATAAATTGGTTGCCAATTCACGCAAAAAACCCTCATCAAACATTAAGCGTTTTCCTTCTATTGAGTGATTCTCTCTCAAGATCCAAGATTGGCATTGGTTTGTTGGCCAAAGTCAAGACCTTTGTCCATCGCAGATGTGTTTGAATCATGAAAGTTTTGTTCCATATCGTACGTCTTGGGCAAGTTGTGATTTTTTGGCCAAAGTCAAGGTCACTTATTGTTCATCGGCTTCGATTATGAAGCTTTCCCACTGTCAAAGGGTCACACTTAATTGGTTTCATTAAGCTTGTTGAGCCAAAGCCAAGGCTTAGTCGATTCAGAGGAAAAAGGTTAGGCAATATATTGAATATATTGGCATATATTGGATATATGTTTCGGACTTGGGTGTCCACCTAATGGATCTAGGAATTGGATGGGATCCAATTGATCTTAGAGATCTACCTAGTTAAGTTTCATACAACTTGTTGGCCAAAGTCAAGGTTGTGTGTTATTTAACAAGATTCTAGCCCACTAGGAAACTAGGTTTCCCGAGTACTCAACATAGGGTTAGAGGCTCGCTGAAAATAGTGGGATGCAAGTATAAAATTTGCAATTTCGTTTAGATACTTGCCAATACGCGCTCATTTCATTTTTCGTCATTTATTATTATTAAATATATTAGTTGGACTAATATTTAATTGTTGTTTTAATTAAACAGTTGGACTGTATTCAAACTACTTCATTTATAATTAATTATATAATTGGATTATAGTAATCAATATATTTGAATTTTATCGATCATTTATAGTTGATTATATAATTGGATTATAGTAATCAATATTTTTGAATTTAACCAATCAATTTGTAATTAGTTATATAGTTAGGCTATGGTAATCATTACATTAGATTGTACTCGAAATCGTTGATTGGATAGTTGGACTATAGCAATCAAGATAACCGGAAAGATAAGCGTCAAAGAACATAATCCTAGGTGAAAATGTCTTTAACGACATAATTTTCTAGAATGGGAAATGAATCTCAGGATAGTCCTGAGAGTTGAGAAGTTAATCTATTTGATAGAGCAACCTCTCGGGCATAAGCTCGGAGTTGAGCAAAATAGTAGAGCATGAGCTTTGGAAGACTCATCGTGATGATAACTTTAGTGCTCAATCCGTTATGCTTGCCGCAAAGACTCCTTAATTTCTTCGTCGGAACTAAAGATTAGATCCTTATAGTATGATATTGAAATTAAAGGATCTTCATAGATCTATTCTTAGATCTTATAAGTACTAAATGAAAGAGAAAACTCTTGGAGAGTTAATGGCTATACTCAAGGAGACACAGCTAGAGCTTGAAAAAGGGCAAGAAGCGCAAAGCACATCTTACTTCAACATCCCAAAAGGTCAAGGCTTGGCCAAAGGCTTCTAGGGATATGAAGAAAATGGCAAGGCTAAATCGTCACAGTCTTCTAGGAAGACAAATGACATATCCTAAGATATCTGCCTAAACTGTGGCAAACGGGGTCACTGAAAGCGTGACTGCCGTATGGACAAGGCAGACATAAAGGAAATGAAGGCGGACAAGGCTCCGACTTCAGGGATGTTTGTTATAAACATGTTCACTACTGGTTTCAAAATTGGATTTTTGATAATAGATGTGGTACATAAATATGTATACTGATGTGCGGGATCTGCTATTAAGTATGAGACTGACTTCAGATGAGATCGACCTGCAAATCAGAAACGGGACGAGAGTCGCTGTTTTAATCGTAGGAACCTAAGTTTTGGAACTGCCATTTGGGCATGTACTTGAATTAGGAGACTGTTATAATGTACATAGTTTGACTAGAAACATTATCTCTATATCTAGTTTAACCCGTTGCGGGTATAACTTTATATTCTAGAACATTAAGTGTTTTGTTTATAAAGATGATATTGAGATAAACACATTAGATATGAATAACAGTATTTATATTTTGAATATAAATGAATCTCAAACATATAACATGATAAAAAATAGCTCAAACTGAATTAATCAGATGAGACTTATTTGTGACATTGTTGTCTGTGACATATTAACAAGACGCATATATCCACACTTTCGAAGAGTGGGTACTAGGACAGATTTGATTCTAATTCAAATGATGTCTACGAATCTAGTTTATTAGGCAAAGTGCCTAAAATACCTTTTACTTGGTAAAAGTGTACATGCCACCGAGCTGTTAGCCCTCGTTCATGGTGACGTTAGTGGGCCCATGTCTAGCTAGGCTAGATATGGATATGAATACTTCGCAACCTTTACGGATGTGGCATCGCGTTATGGTTATGGGTATCTTATGAAACACAAGTCAGAAACTTTTGAGTAATTCAAAGAGTTTTGACACGAAGTAAGAAAACAGATCAGTAAAAGTATTAAAAATATTACGGTCGGACTATAGTGTAAAATACTTAAACATACGAGTTTCAATATTACTAGAAAGAATATGGAATTCTTTCACATTGGACTCCTCCCGGGACACCTCAATTTGACGGTGTGTCCGAACAATGAGACCGAACTTTGTTGGACATAGTAAGGTTGATGATGAGTCGCTCTAAGCTACCAATTTCCTTCTAAGGATACGCATTAAACAGTGCAATACTTATTTTGAATAAGGTTCCATGAAAACCTGTTAGACAGACTTCATATTAGATATGAACATAAAATAAACCGTGTTTCATATTCCTTAAGATTTGGGAATGCTGGGCATATGCTAAATGTTTGGATGATACCAAACTAGAACCCAAATCGGATAAGTGCCTATTTGTAATTGGTTATCCTAAGGAAACCAAAGTCTAGTACTTATACAACTCACAAGAGAACAATGTAATTGTTGCTCTCCATGCTGTTTTCCTAAAAGGAATACCTATATGCAGTGGTAAGTAGGAAGAAAGTAAAACTCGATGAAAATCAGAATAATACTATTCCAGGCACCGAATCCTCACGGAACACCAACAGTTCATCAGGGATGAAACTGTACCAATAATCTTCGAATACACAAGAACCGCGTAGGTCGGAGAGAGTCAGAAAACAACCTGGGAGTTATGGGTTTCTGATCTCACCTCAGGTAGATGTCAATCTTATTGAGGATAATGAACCGACAACGTATGAGGAAGTGATACAAGGTATCGACTCCTTTTATGGCAAAGTGCCATGAAGTCCAAAATGGATTCCATGTATATAACCAAGTTTGGACACTAGTTGTTGTACCAGAAGGCATTGTGCCTATTGGTACTATATATGTCTTCAAGGAAGACATACATGGATGGCAACATACAAATGTACATAACTAGGCTTGTACAGAAAGGTTATCATCAACGACATAGTGTCAACTACGACGAAACTTTTTCACTTGTTGTCATGATTAAATCCATTTGGATAATGCTTGCTAATGCTGCATACTTCATTTATGAAATATGGCATATGATACTTCAAAACCACTTTCCTTAAACGGAAACCTTTAGGAGGATGTTTATCAACATCCTGACGGTTTTGTAGTACCAAAACAAGCAAACAAGGTTTGCAAGTTAAATCGATCCATTTTATGGATTGAAGCAAGCATTGCATTTTTGGAATCAACGTTTTGATGAGATCATATTGCAATATGTTTTCATTCAAAAAAATGATGATTATTGTGTATATAAGAAGGTTAGTGGGAGCGCACTGACAATGATTGTCCTATACTTTGATGATGTATTGCTTTTAAGCAATGACATTCCCATATTAAAATCGGTGACAACTTGGCTTTCATTAAAATTCTACATAGAATTACTTGGGAGATGCAACCTTTATTCTAGGAATAAAGATCTACTGGGTAAGATCTAAAAGTTGTTGGCACTCTCCGAGAACTCGTACATTGACAAACATGTACGTGACCTGGTGTCTCATATGCTTTGAGCATATGGAGTCACTATTAGGCTAATCCAAGTGATGGTCACTGGATTAATATAAAGAACATCCTTGAGTATCTTAGACGAACTAAGGATGCTTTATGATAATATGGGGAAAGGAGAACTTGAGGTGACTGGATTCACCGCTGCAAGTTTCCAAACCGATAAAAACGACTTTAAGTCGCAATAAGGGTACTATATAGTTTGAATGACGGAACAGTAAGCTGGAAATCTTCCAAGCAAGATACTGTTACCGAGTAAACAACAAAAGCGGAATATTGCTGCAACTGAGGCAGCAAAAGAAGCATTTTGGATCTATGTAATCCTAATTGGATTAGGTATAGTTCTGTTAGCAGTTGAGCTAGGCTACAGCACAGGCTAAAGAATCACAGTCTCATCAACGATCCAAGTATATACTTCGACTATTTCATCTGATTCGTCAGATCATACATCATGGTGATGCGATGATCAAATAAAACTCATCAGATGATAACCTTGCAAATCCACTGACGAAAGCTGTTTCATAGCAGAAGTTTGAGCGTCCCGTACATAGTTCAGTTGTAGGACACTTGAGTGATTGGCTATAGGCCAAGTGGGAGATTGTTGGACAATTATGACCCATAGCATCACTATTTGTACAGAACATGGTGTTGTTGTACAAATTAACTATATGACAAAGGAAATTGCTCTTTTATCATTTGTAATTGGATTACCGGGATATATAAATGATAAAAGTCCTTATGATTAGTACCAGATTAATAAGATATGAGATAGTATTAATCCATGTAAGGTTTAAATATCTCTAGTCGTAGTATTATCGAGACTGGACATCGATAATGCGGAATAGACTAGTATTACACTTGTGCACGTTATGGAAGCGTAACGACATAGTTCTCGTATATTTAGGTATTGGATACTATTGCAAGTGTAATAGGAGGTTCTGTTTACTGATGGTACGGAAACAGCTTCGCTCTGGATAGACCCCTCGGAATGCCATTGGTATTATGACTATGTGTCTATGGGAGTCCGGATCAGGGTAGGTGTATTTGGTCTTAACCTGAGACTTGCATCGCTAATAATTACGACAATCAGTACGCTTTGGATTCTGTCGTCTGGGGCTTTTACAGGTTCTGTGTACGCCTCTTCTAGGTTTACTGAGAATCGTAGTCTATTGGGTGTGATGTCAAGATGGAAGTATCACTTCAGTCACATGGATATGATGATCACATATGGATACATAACTAGTACACTTAAATGCTGCAGCTATCGGATAATATGACTAGGTCATGATTATCTGATTAAAGAGACTAGTTGCTTGTGATCCGATATATGCTTCGTACGGGGCAGACACAATTCTAGCCCCAAGCCTAGCATGTGACATCCGATACTGGATCGCAATATGCAATACTACGTATGCTACGCCTGACAAAGATTATATATTCCTTTTAAATAATATTTCTGTAGAATTGGGTAGGCATGATGCTTTGCTAGAAGCCAACCATGTCTTGTAAATCGATATGAACATGGTACCGGGTACGCACATATTCGGATAATCCGATGACCGTATTTACTGCCAACATATCCAGGGATCTCTTGGGTCGCTTCCCAAAGATTCACCGATGACACTTGACTTGAGCATAATTAATTAATTATTAGAGAGAAAATTAATCTAGGATTAATTATGGTAGAAATTAATCTGAGATTAATTACGACAAGAATTAATCTGGCATTAATTACGGTAGTAATTAATCTGGGATTAATTCGACTAGAAGAGAGAACGCGATTAATTTGGAATTAATCGGTAAAATAAATTTAACAGATAAATTGGATTTTTCTATTTAATTTATTTATTTGGGCTAAAATAATATATCAGATATATTAATTGAAATTATATTTCAATACGACATTAAAGTTTGACTTTAATACGAGCAAACGAATTAATTTAGAATTAATTTGTAAGCGACTTCCGTAATAATTTTACGAGGCATCATTATTTAATGAAATTGGATTTAATTACGTTGCGACGGAAAACTCGTTTAATCGGATTAAACGAAACCGAGTCAAAAGTGTGTAGAGAAAGCCATCTTGAATTTTGAATTTAATAGGTGGGGACCACATATTAATGGTGTTTGTTGGCAAAAGCAAGTGGTTTTTGGAAAACCACTCACTTTTGGCCAACCTTGTTTTACTTTTGGTAAAGCTTTTACCTTTGGTAAAATCATTTTACCTTTTGTAAATCATATACACAAAAATGCATTTGACTTTTGTATTAGGGTTTTCGAAAACCTAAAAACAAAAAAACTCTCTCTCTCTTATTTCTTCTACATGGCCGAACCATGCTCTCCCTCCCTTGGAAATTTTGTTTCAAAATTTCTTGCTTGCTAGCACATTTGGAGTCAAAGAAGGTGATAGGGAAACTCACCCAAGTGTTGGAAACACTCAACAAAGCTTGGAGCTTCCATGGAAATCAAATAAAAGTCTTGAAATTATCCAAATTAATGTAAGTCTTCCGCAACTTATTTTTGATTTTTCACACTATTATCTTGCTTAGTGATCTTGTGGCATGTCTTAGAGACTAACACGGACTATATATGCGGTATCCTCATTAAGTCAGATTTTAATTAAGTCCGATCAGCCATAAATGCGATATCATTATTTGTCCATAAACCAGCCATATAGGCGGTAATCATCTGTCACATAAAGACCGGTCATATAGGCGGTGTCACATTATGTCAAATAAATAAACCAGCCATTAAGGCGGTAAACCTTTTAGTTTGAATTATAATTTCCATTTTATAATTAAGGGAGATTAATCTTAATTAAAATAATAAAAGCTTCACCCTTCCCCCAGCGGAAATATAAATACTAAACATAAAAGAAAATAGAAGAAAAAGAAACTACTACTATTACTGAAAATAAAAATGCATAAATTAAATTACTAAAAATAAACACACAAGATGCAATCCTTAAATTCCTTACAAAAACTTAAGGAAAGCATGAGAATTACAAATGAAATGGCTTGGTATTTATAGGAAAATCTAAAGGCTTCCACCAATTTCTCCACCGTTTGCTCCACCGATTGCTCCACCAAACATGACACCAAACATGACATCAAATATGACACCAAACATGGCACCAAACATGGCATAAAACATGGCACCAAACATGGAAGCATGCTTGGTGGAAGTTTGACAATTTTTATTTTTTTTATTTTAATAATTTTATTTTATATTTTGAAAATGACTATAGTAATTACTCAAAATATACTAGATTATTCATCAATTTCGGCCTTTCAAAGTTGACAATTCGAAAATATTTAAATCTTCAAAGTTATAGATCCTTGAGTCTTATTTACTCTACAACTTGAATCAGCTCAATCAGATATCAGATGAAAAATTTATGGCCAAAATACGAAACATGCACAAAATTGGAATTTAGGACTGCACTTCGTGACACGTATAGTAAAATTTCATTTTTGACTTTTTTCCTCCGGATTTCATCATTTTAGCCCTGCGTTGATTCCATTAAGTCCCAATATTATTTTTATCTGCAAAATAAATAAAAACACATCAAAACATTCATAAAACTCGAGAAACTACACAAAATATTAGGTTAAATGAGTGGGAAATAGTGATATAATTAACATTCATCACACCCCCATACCTAACATTTTGCTAGTCCTCGAGCAAAACAATAAAATAAAATGTAAAAAAAAACAATTAAAATTAAACTAAGCCACTTTCGTAGGGATCACAGTTGCATTTAGCGTATGCAATAAGCCTTTAAACCCCTAGATGTCCCTAGGGGACGAGTTGTAGTCTCGTGAGGGCTTACATCAACGATACCCACAAACGTCTGATAAAAGTAAAAAGATAATAAAACTAATGCACACAAAAGCAAAAAGACAAGGGAATAAAGATGTTAGTGACTAAACAGGTGAAACTTCTACTCCAAGTTAGTAGTTGTTTTGTTTCTTTCTAAATTACCGAATAAGTAAATTCTCCGATTATTTTTGCCATTCTTCATATACTCAACCAACAAAATATTAATCAACTCATTTTGCCCACAATTGTCACAGGTACAGTTGAGAAGAGAGTAATATTTTTGTCCTAAAGTTTTATCAGAATTCACACCTTTTTGTAGCAATGGAATAATTTTTTCTGATTTTTCTGATTTTATTCTTTTTGATTTTGGATTGAATTTTTTTTTATTTATATACAATATCTTCCATCTATGTAGCGAGCTTTAGGTCAGTGGCTCCCAAACCAGTTGGCTTTAGGGCACCAGGTGTTAAGACACTCATACGGACTTAATTACTCAAACTTCATATATATATATATATCTTTTGCAACATCTTCAATCCATGTAGCGAGCTTTGGGCCAGTGACTCCCAAACCAGTTGGCTTTAGGGTACTAGGTGTTAAGACACCCCTACGGACTTAATTAAAATCTGACTTAATGAGGATACCGCCTATTTGACTGGTTGGTAATATCAATGATAAATTATATATTATAGTAAGAGAGATTTCTAAATTAGAAATAGTAAAGGTGGATCCTCAACCCCCATAATTTATTTTTATTCTAGGGAAGTGATGAAACACAATATCCACACACTTAATAATTGATTTTCTTTTTATGGGTAATTCTTTAGTTTGTTTATTGAGTTTTAAGTTTAATGCTTCTTGTTAATTGGCCATTAATAAGATTGATTTGGTAAACTTAAAATGAACTTGACGAAAGGATATTAGGTTCCAGCCTTAGATTCAATAGCTCACGATCTTCCTTGAGGATATATAACACTTTAATAGATTTTCTTACAGGATAGACATATACCTGTCGAGCGGGGGTAACCACAATTGGAACTTGATCTTAATGAATCCAGGTAATTTGGTTAACATAGACATATGGTTTAATTGGATTATACTAGGTATGTGCAACTGACCATCGACATAGGCTTTTGCATAATTTCATGTTCCAGGTTAGTAAACTGATTTATTACACATATATAAGAGAATCAATTCATCTTTATAATAATATTGTGTGGAGTCACAACCCTAGATCTTTGAGTCTTTTGTTATTTTCCTTAGTATTTTCTCTTGTGTCTTTAAGTATTTTATTTATCAAATCCACAATCAACCAACCAAAAGCAATCATTCTCTTCTCCCTATAATTAGATACCTGTAAATAAATAGTATCAATAATTAATAACAGCAATAGGAATTAAGTCATCGTGGGATCGATATTTTTATACTACTTGAACGATACGTGCGCTTGCGTTATACACGTTTGATTACGCACCGGTCAAGTTTTTGATAGAATGGAACTCCCATTCCAAGTCAAGCACCATACGAGACCTCATGATTTTCTTTTTTTCTTTTCAGGAACCACTGGAGTGACAAAAATTAAAAAGGTGGCACAAGCACTGAATGAGACAAAATTCTTTTTGCCATTTTACCATTGGAAGAGACCCTTCAAAAACAACGCTCATGAGATTGTCTTTAATCGGACGTCCAAAAACACGCTGAAACCTTCTTGACAGATAGATTTCAGTCACGTCTGGCTGAAGACGAAAAATTTAGCGCTAAGAAGGAGGTAACCCATGTAATTTACTGTAATTTTTATTTTCATATTTTGTGTATACATGTTGTAGAGTTTTTAATTTTGTGTGTTATTTTTGTAGGGAAAAGCACAAACGGAGCATTTAAGGAGGAATGATGTTTGGCAACACAAAGAGGAGAGCTAATTAATTAGAGATGGCTGAGTAAAGAATGAATTCTTGAGACGCATACGATGAATTTATACTAAGCGAGTGGCGTATTGCGTACACAATTTCGTTGCCTTAATTATTGCTCTGATTTGCTTTTCTTTTGTAATTATTACCAACCAGCCATATAGGCGATATCCTCATTAAGTCAGATTTTAATTAATTCCGACCGGCCATAAATGTGGTGTTATTATTTGTCCATAAACCAGCCATATAGGCGGTAATTACATGTCACCTAAAGACCAGCCATATAGGTGGTGTCACATTAAGTCAAATAAATAAAATTAGCCATTAAGGCGGTAAACCAACCATTAGTCAAATAAACAAAACAACTACTAACTTAAAGTAGAAGTTTCACCTGTTTAGTCACTAACTTCTTTATTTTCTTTTCTCTTGTCTTTTTGCTTTTGTGTGCATTAGTTTTACTATCTTTTTACTTTTATCAAATGTTTGTGGACATCGTTGCTGTAAACCCTCACGAGACTACAACTCGTCCACTAGGGACACCTAGAAGTTTAAAGGCTTGTTGCATACGCTAAATGCAACCGTGATCCCTACGAAAGTGGCTTAGTTTAATTTTAATTATTTTTTTTACATTTTATTTTATTGTTTTGCTTGAGGACTAGCAAAATTTTAGGTATGGGGGTGTGATGAGTGGTAATTATATCATTATTTCCCACTCATTTAACCTAATATTTTGTATAGTTTCTCGAGTTTTATGAATATTTTGATGTGGTTTTATCTATTTTGCTGATAAAAATAATATTGGGACTTAATGGAATCAACTCAAGGCTAAAATGATGAAATCCGGAGGAAAAAAGTCAAAAATGAAATTTTACAATACGTGTCACGAAGTGTAGTCTTAAATTCCAATTTTGCGCATGTTTCATATTTTGGCCATAATGTTTTCATCCGATATTTGATTGAGCTGATTCAAGTTGCAGATTAAAGAAGACTCAAAGATCTACAACTTTGAAGATTTATATATTTTCGAATTACGAAGTTTGAAAGGCCTAAATTGATAAATAATCTAGTATATTTTGTGTAATTACTATAGTCATTTTCAAAATATAAAATAAAATTAATAAAATTAATAAAATAAAAAAATAAAAATTATCAAACTTCCACCAACCATGCTTTCATATTTTTTTTCCATGTTTGATGCCATAATTGGTGCCATGTTTGATGCCATGTTTGGTGCCATGTTTGGTGGAGCAATCGGTGGAGCAATCGCTGGAGAAATTGGTGGAAGCCCTTAGATTTTCCTATAAATACCTAGCCATTTCATTTGTAATTCTCATACTTTCCTTAAGTTTTTGTAAGGAATTTAAGGATTGCATCTTGTGTGTTTATTTTTAGTAATTTAATTTATGCATTTTTATTTTCAGTAATAATAGTAGTTTCTTTTTCTTCTATTTTCTTTTATGTTTAGTAGTTAGATTTCCGCTGGGGGAAGGGTGAAGCTTTTATTATTTTAATTAAGATTAATCTCCCTTAATTATAATATGGAAATTATAATCCAAACTAAAAGGTTTACCGCCTTAATGTCTGGTTTTATTTATTTGACATAATGTGACACCGCCTATATGGCCGGTCTACATGTGATAGATGATTACCGCCTATATGGCTGGTTTATGGACAAATAATGATACCGCCTTTATGGCTGGTCGGACTTAATTAAAATCTGACTTAATGAGGATACCGCTTATATGGTCGGTTAGTAATATCACTGATAAATTACATATTATAATAAGGGAGATTTCTAAATTAGAAATAGTAAAGGTGGATCCCCAACCCCCGGCAATTTATTTTTATTCTAGGGAAGTGATGAAACACAATATCCACACACAAAATATTTGATTTTCTTTTTATAGGTAATTCTTTAGTTTGTTTATTGAGTCTTAAGCTTAATGATTCTTGTTAATTGGCTATTAATAAAATTGATTTGGTAAACTTAAAATGAACTTGACGAAGGGATTTTAGGTTTCAGCCTTAGATTCAATAGCGAACGATCTTCCTTGAGGATAGATAACCCTTTAATAAATTTCCTTATAGGATAGACATATACCTGTCGGGCGGGGGTAACCACAATTGGAACTTGATCTTAATGAATCCAGGATACTGCCTATATGGATGGTTGGTAATAATTATAAAATAAAAGAAAATCAGAGCAATAATTAAGGCAACGGAATTGTGTACGTAATACGCCACCCGCTTAGTATAAATTCATCGGATGCGTCTCAATAATTCATTCTTTACTCAGCCATCTCTAATTAATTAGCACTCATCTTTGTGATTGCCAAACATCATTCCTCCTTAAATAGTCCGTTTGTGCTTTTCCCTACAAAAATAACACACACAATTAAAAACTCTACAACATGTATACACAAAATATGAAAACAAAAATTACAACAAATTACATGGGTTACCTCCCTTCTAGCGCTAAATTTTTTATCTTCAGCCAGACGTGACTGAAATCCATCTGTCAAGGAGGTTTCAGCGTCGTTTTGGATGTCCGATTAGAGACATTCCCATATGCGTTGCTTTTGAAGGGTTACTTCCAACTATAAAGTAGCAAAATGAATTTTGTCTCATTCAGTGCTCGTAGCGCCTTTTTAAACTTTATCGGTCCAAAGGTTCCTGAAAAGAAAGAAAGAAAATCAGGAGGTCTCGTATAGTGATTGACTTGGAATGGAAGTTCCATTTTGTCAAGCTTCTGGGTGATGTCTTTGATATGTACTCCCCAAAACAGTGATGTTTCGCCTGAATTCACTGGATCTTCAATAAGGTCAGACATTTGCTCTACTTCTTGCTCCACCTTTTCTTCACATATATATTTTAGGGTTTCCGCATTCAATTCTTCATCTTTCATCTGTGACATGCTTGCTCCATAAGTATCAACGTGAGGATGTAAAAATGTGTCTGACATTAGGTCTTCATCCTCTGATATGACTGGCTCAGGTAGACATTCTTCAAACATTTTTGAAATGGACACTCCAAGATCTTCATTTTGAAGATGGAAAGCTTGATCCTCCCTTATTGTTGAAGTTGGTACAAACAACTCAGCTTCTTCATCCTCGTCAGAGTCAGAATAATAAAAATCAAACAGAGACTTCGCTAGTTTGGGTTCCTGAACTGATATCTCAGATTCCTGATTCTGCTCAACCTCCTCATCTGCTAAACTGTCATCGTGAAATGCTTGATACTCGAAGGCTTCATATGTGTCATCTGAAAATGCTCCTTGAGGTATGTAGCTCTGGTTTTCTGTTAATTGTCTCGTTTGATCAGTAAGTCTCTGAATGAATTCTGATTGTCTTTGAATACTTTCGAATTGCTTCTCGCATGTTTTAAGCATTGTATCCAACTCTTCGTCTCGTTTATTGTTCCAATCCTTGAGCATGTCAACCAATTGTTCTTCCTCTGATGGTTCTGGTTCTTGATGAAGATCATAGGTGGTTGGTGGATAAGATGGAGAATAGGGTTCGGTGAAATATGACAGTTCTTCGTACCTTGAATGATTCCGATAATTCTGCCACTCTGAAAGGTATATACATTGATCGCTCGGGTGGTTACCATTAAAAATTACACATCTCCCCATTTCGTTCTGTTGAGCAAATGTAGTATTGCTTGGTTCTGGCATCCAGTGATAGTTGTTGGGTTGGACAACAGACCTCAGAAAACCGGATTGTTGCTCCCAGATTTGGGGTGTATCTTCTAGTAAAGCTCGTGATCTCTCAATCTCCCAATAATGTTCCATTTTTCAACCACCTGAAAAAAAAAGAAAGAAATAAAAATTACAGATAAAAATAAGGAAAATTAGATACAAGTAAATTAGATAGCTTCAAAATTAATAACTCAAGAAAAATAAGTCCCCGGTAACGGCGTCAAAAACTTGACCGGTGCGTAATCACACGCGTATAACGCAAGCGCACGAGGACTTAATCGTTCAAGTAGTATAAAAATATTGATCCCACGAGGACTTAATTTCTACTATTGTTATTAATTTATGATACTATCTATTTACAAGTATCTAATTAAGGGAGAAGAGAATAATTGCTTTTGGTTGGTTGAATATGGATTTGCTTAAATAAAATAAATAAATTAAACAAAAGAAAATACTAAGAAAAACAAATAAAAGACACAAAGATCTAGGGTTGTGATTCCACACAATATTATTCTAAAGATGAATTGATTCTCTTATATATGTGTAATAAGTCGGTTTGCTAACCTGGAACACGAAAATATGCAAAAGCCTCTGTTGATGGTCAGATGCAAATACCCAGTATAACCCAATTGAACCATATGTCTATGTCAACAAAATTATCTGAATTCATTAAGTTCAAGTTCCAAAAGTGGCTACCCCCGCCCAACAGGTATATGTCTATCCTGTAAGGAAATCTATTAAAGGGTTATATATCCTCAAGGAAGATCGTGGGCTATTGAATCTAAGTGTAGGCATTGCAATTTTACATGTAAGTCCCGATGATGAGTCTCGTACGGAGGCATTACTCTTTAAGTTTTGGAAGTCGCGGGAAACGGACGTCGGAAGGGAAAAGTAAAAAATCAATACCTTGTTGGACCTCTGTTTTAAAACTCATCCTTAGCCCAAACCCTCGCAAGCCACACACCAAGCCCACCAAAAGATCAATCACACGCCCAAGACACCTAATTCACGCCCAACGCCTTCCAAAATAACAAATTCACACATTAAACACATGTTGAAATCAAACTAAATCACCTTCCCGAATTAAAAGATTCAAATCAAATCAAATAAATCACATTCCTAATAAATTAAATCACATTCCTAAACTAAATAAATTCAAATCAAATCAAATCAAATCAAATTACCTTCCTAATTAAAGAAATCATTTACTTACGACACATAAATTAAATATCCCCCTATAATTACACAATCTCGATTTTCCTACCCGTATAAGGTAAAACCCAACCCTTGCCTATAAAAAGAAGCATAAACCAAACCTTAGAGGCCCTAGCCTAGCATTCACGCCCAAGCACTCCAGAGAATTTCCCTCATTGCCGTGAATAAGCCCTCAAGTAGAACCCTCAATTGCCACACGAATAACCTTGAAACCAGCCCTCCCATTATCGCACAAACACCCCTGAAACTAGCCTAGCCTTCACACCCCACATAAAGAAATTCTCCCTGCAATTACCGTGAACCAGCAAGCCCGAGTTCCCCCTCCACCACCTTAACACTGCCCTAAAAGCACAACCTTCATTCGCACCACACAGCCCTTCCAACACCCCTAACTAGTTCACAACATCACCATAAATTCTCCCTGCATTTTCCGTGAACCAGCCCCTAACTTGCACGTAAACTACCGCAAACCAGCCGCTGAATTGCACCCTGAAACTGCCGTAAAACCAGCCCCCGAACTACACCAGGAAACCACCAAAACTGCACTGTCTTGACCACCGAAAATAGTCCCTAAAATCTGCCAATTTACCATCGAAATTCTGCCCTGAAACATAGCCCAAATACCGCGAAAACAATAAGCAAAAAGCAGCCCAAACAGCGAGGCAACGAAAGAAAACAATGAACCAGTAAATCGGAAAAGTTGAGGAGCATCAATCCTTCTGACAACCGTGTAACGCACTTCCAAGAGACGACTTAAGAGATTAGACCTGAGGGCACCCTTTTATCTATTCCTATTTTTTCTCTTATTGTTTATTATTATTTATTGACATGCGTATCTTTGATTTATGAATGTTGTGGCCATTGGATGAGTGATTTTATGTTATCCCTCGTGGTATATCGGATTAAAACCTAGATGTAAATTCCGTAGCCAAATCCGAATGGATGGTAGTGTGGTCTATACTTGGGATACAACTCCACGTACCGCTTGGGAAAACACTAATGCATGTGTTTATCTGATTATAGTTATCTTTTTAGCGATCCTATTCGAACGCGTTATCAAACGCTATATGAACGTATGCATTCTGCCTGACCCCGTTCGAACGCGTTATCAAACGCTACACGAACGCATGCATTCTGCCTCAGCTTGTTTGAACACATTTCCGAACGCTACTCGAACGCATACCTTCGATTTCACATTCGAATGTGTTGTTCGAACGCAACTCGAACGCGGACATTTTGTTTACCATTAGAACGCATTTACGAACGCTACACGAACGCGTACACGCTGCACAGACTCCGTTATCATATTTAACGCATGCTTGTTTCTCTTAGTTATTCCTTTCCCATCATATGCCTAGTTATCTCTTTAATTTCCATGCTTAGATAATCGTTGTTTATTTATCTTTCCGCATTTATTTATTTAATGTGTTCATGAAATCGTGTGTTTACCATTATTCCGACTTCCTTTTATGCATGTAAACTTAGATATAAGTTTTACTTTTATGTATGCAAATTAGACGTAGGCTATTCTTGCGTATGTAGGTTGCGTAGACTTGGTTAAATTATTGCACAAATCTTTTCATTACAAGTGGCATAAGTAAGAGACCATTCCGAACCCAACGGTTTGAGGTATTCCCTTGCGAGGGGTGAGTGCGGCCTTAAAATATTTTCCCAGTTCATACTGGGTGGTGACTCTATTTTTAGTTCTCCGGTTTAGTCCCCCGCGGGCTACTCCGTACTCCCGACTAGGTCGCGAGCCTAGAACAGCGTTGCCGATTTCTGTGTCCTACAGTCTGGTGACTCCACTGGGGATAGAGAATCGGCCCCAAAATAATGCCTTATAATGTTTGTGATTTATGCTTTAGTTAACCATGTCTACCGTGGGTTGAAGGGGTTTAATCAAAGGCATTATTAGAGCCCGATAATGGTTTGGTGTCTTCCTTCATTCACTACCTTTATATCACTGAAGGGAAAAGCCGTGAAGGTACCTATATAATCATTCACTCGAAGCTTACTGTGATGGACTAATTTGGAGGACTTGTTATTTATTCCTGTCACCAAGGCGATAAGAGCCTAAGAGGCTTGGGTATTTAAGAGAGTTCGCTCTACCCTCCCTCTGGGGAATCTACAATAGGAAATCCATTTGACAGTCAGTCACACATCTTAACTTGTTGGCATGTACCTTAGCGTATAAAAAATTTGTGCTCACTTGGTCGCTTGAACCCTTGAGTGGGGAGTCCTAGTCGTGGGCAATCCTTCGCCGGTGAGAGCCTTTGTCTATACCTCTATAAACCCACATGTGAACCCTAGTTGTAGGACTAATAGAAACTATTCCTTTATGCTTGTGTTTAGGACCATCATCACTTGGATTCAGTTGGATCTTTTATCATGAGGTATGGGCTTGTTGGGCCATTTAAACTGGGATGAGTCCGTGCCTTATGACAATTGGGCCAAAAGCTTCTGAAATACCGATGGGCCATTTTATGTTTAGGCCTTTTATCATTTGAAGTTGTTTAGCCATGTTATCGCAAAAGTGTAAACCTATTGGGCCTTTTCAACTAGGACAAGTTTGCACCTCGCAATAGTATGATTGAATACTTTAAAATGATAATGGGCAAAAAAGGAATATTCCATGTATCGCACGCATCTCATGAATCTCATGAATCTCATGCATACACGCATCATGTTAACCTCTATGTCTTAAGAGACATCATAGATACCCGTTGGGTTAGGGATAGAAGTAGACCCTGAGAAAATCAAGGCGATTACTTAGATGCCTGCGCCGAAGACAGAGAAAGAAGTAAGAGCATTCCTCGGGAAAATTCAGTACATAAGTTGGTTCACCGCCAAGTTGACGTTAGTATGCGAGCCTATCTTCAAATTGCTGAGGAAAGACCATCCAGTGAAATGGAATGAGCAATGCCAAAAGGCTTTCGACAAGATCAGGGAATACTTGGTGAAGCCTCTCGTCTTGAAACCTCCAAGACAAGGCTTGTTGGTTTCTAATTAGGTCCCAAGATCTTGAAATCAAGCAAGAAATTCGCATGAATACATCAAAGGAGTAAGGCGGAATACATACTCACATTGAACGGTTTGAGATGCGAAGAACAAAACCACTTGGCCTCCTCCATGAAGCTCGGTTTTGGTCCCTTTGAACTGCTATGGTGCTCGATTTTGGGCTGTGAAACTCCTCCAAGATTCGGCCATGGGAGACTCCATGGAAGCTCCAAGCTTCAAGCTCCAAAATGATTCCAAGCTCAAGTGTTCGTTTCCCTATCACCTATGTATAACCAAGGTGTGCTAGCACTTCTTCATCTTCCTTATTTCGGTCAAACCAGAAATTTGAGGAAGAAATCGGCAGTGAGCCGTGAGAGGGAGAAGAGAAAAAGAGGAGGGAAAAAGGGTTTCATGGAAACCGTAAAGGGAGAGAGAGAGAAAGGTAAAAAAGAAAATAAAAGTAATAGGTTTTTATATTTTCCAAAATTAAAACCATTTACCATATATTTTACTTTTCCTTAAATGCTAAAGTCAAAAAGCAAGAAACAAAAGTTTCTTTTCAACTACTACATCAATCACTCAAATCAAGTGACAACTTGTCACATCACTCAAAGTGACATTGATTTGACGCTTGATGTGACTAGCGATTTGACGCTTGATTTAACTTGCGTGCCGCACTCGAATTCGAAATACGAATGCGCTCGCAAATAATCCCGGGCTCGGGTTGGCTAATTCCAAATTAACAAATTTTCCATCGCATCGTAATTAAATGATTACGCCTAGCGAAATCACTATTCATGTCGCTAACGAATTAATTCTAAATTAATTCGTTCGCCCGAATTAATATCTAATTTCAATTCCGCGTCGAAATCCAATATCGCATAATATATCGAATATATTATTTTATCGATTAATTCCAAATTAATCGTTCTCTCTCTTTAATTAATACTTTATCCCAGATAAAATATCTCCGTAATTAATCCCATATTAATTTTCTCTCTCTTCTAATTAATCCCAGATTAATAAAGTGTGAGTTATACATCATCAGTGAATCTTCGGGAAGCGACCCATGAGATCCCCGGATATGTTGGTAGTAAATACGGTCGTCGGACTATCCGAACACGTAAGTACCTCGTACTATATTTATACCGATTTACAAGACAAGGTTGGCTTCTAGCAAAGCGCCATGCCTACCCAATTCTCCAGAAATATCCTTATAGGAATATGTGATCTATATCAAGCGTAGTATACCGAAGTATTGCGTATTTCGATCTAGTATCGGATGATCACGTGCTAGGCTTGAGGCTAGAATTGTGTCTGCCCCCTACGAAGCACATATTGGATGTCTGGCAACTAGTCTCTATAATCGGATAAACAGGACCTAGTCATAATATCCTAATAGCTCGATCATTTAAGAGAACGAGTTCTATCTCCATATGACTGGAGTGACACTTCCGTCTTGACATCACACCCAACACACTACGATTCTCAATATACCCAGTATGGGCGTACACAGAACCTGTTAAAGTCTTGGACGACCTCAACCAAAGTATATTAATTGTCGCAAGTATTAGTGGTGCAAGTCTCAGGTTAAGACCAAATTACACCTACCCGGATTTCGAACTTCCATAGACACATAGTCATACTACCAATGGAATTCCGAAGGGGTCTATCCAGAGCGAAGCTGTTTCCCGTACCATCGGTAAAACACAACCTCCTATTACACTTGCGTGAGTATCCTATACCCAAATATATGAGAACTATGCCATTGTGCCACTCACAACATACACAAGTGTAATACTAGTCTTTTACGTATTTATCGATGTCCAATCTCGATAATACTCTGACTAGGGTTATTTAATGATTCTGCCATAGTGTACTGATAATGTCTCATATCATTCTCAATCCAGGCACTAATCATAGGGACCTCCTATCATTTATATATGATGGTGATCTAATCACAAATGATAAGAGTGCAATCTCCTTTGTCACATAGTTAATTTGTACAACAACACTATGATCTGTACAAATAGTGACGCTATGGGTCATAATTGTCCAAAAATCTCCCACTTGGCCTATAGCCAGTCACTCGAGTGTCTGACACCTGAACTATGTACGGTTGGCTCAAACTGTTGAGAAAGGCTTTCATCAGCGGATTTGCATGAATATCATCTGATGTGATTTATTCGATCATCACATCGCCACGATGTATGATCCGAACGAATCAGATGAATAGTTGAAGTATTTATCTGGATCGTTGATAAGACCATCAATTCTTTAGCTTGTGCTGACGCCTAGCTCAGCTGCTAACAGAACTATATCTAATCCAATTAGATATTATCGACCCCAGAAGACTTCTATTGCTGCCTCAGCTGCAGTAATAACCCGCTTTTGTTGTTTATTTGGTAACAGTATCTTGCTTGGAAGATTAATGGTTTAGTTTCATCCTTGATGAACTTTTTATGTTATATTAGGATTCGGTGCCTCGAATAGTATTACCCCGATTTTCATTCGAGTTTTACTATCCTCCCACTTACCACTGCATATCGGTATTCCTTTTCAGGAAAATCACATGGTGAGCAACAATCTAATTGTTCTCTTGTGAGTTGTATAAGTACAATACTTATGGTATCCCTAGGATATCCTACAATTGGCACTTATCATATTTGGGTTTTAGTTTGGTATCATCCAAATATATGCATGGCATACCCAAATATTCAGGAATGTGAAACCCGATTTCTTTCCCGTTCATATCTAATATGAATTATGTCTAACAGATTATTATAGAACCTTATTCAAAATAAGTTCTGCACTGTTTAGCGTATCCGTTGAAGGAAATAGTAGCTCAGAGCGACTCATGATTAACCTTATAATGTCTAACAAAATTCGGTTAATCCTGTCGGACACAACGTCAAACTGACATGTTCCGAGAGGAGTCCTCATTTGAAAGAATACTATATTCTTTCAAGTATATTAGAAACTCTATTGCTTAAGTATTTTCCATTACGGTTTTACCGTGACGGTTTAATACTTTAGCCGATCTGTTTGTCTATTTCTTGTCGAAACTATGAAAGTTTCCGATTTGTGTTCTTCAAAAGAAACACATAACCATACGCGATGCCATATTCGTAAAGGTCACGAAATATTCATATCCACCTCTAGCCTAGCTAGACATGGGCCCACTTGCTTCACTATGAACTAGGGCTATCAGATCGGTGGCATTTACACTTTTACCAAGTAAATAGTGTTTTAGGCACTTTGCCCAATAAACTAGATTCGTAGACTTTATTTGAATAGAATCAAATTAGTCCTAGTACCCACTCTTCAAAAGTGTGGATATACGATTCTTGTTTAATAGTGTCCCTGACAACTATGCCACAATTAGTTTCTTCTGATCAAATCAGTTTGAGCTATTCATTTTTCAAATTATATATTTGAGATATTATTTATATTCAAAATATAAATTCTATTATTCACATCTAATGTGTTTATCTCAATATCATCTTTATATAATAAAACACTTTAGTGTTCTAGAATATAAAGGTTCAATCCGCAACGGATTAAACACTGATATAAAGATAATGTTCCTAGTCAAACTAGTTACATTATAACAGTATCCTAATTTAAGTACTAACCCGAAGGTAGTTCCTAAATTCAGGTATCTACGGTTAAAACAACGACTTTCGTCCCGTTTCCAATTCGTAGATAAATCTCAATTGATGTCATTATCTTGCCATCAGATTCTGAACATCAATCATATATTTTATGTTTCACACTAAGTATTTAAAATCCAATTTCAATACTAGTTATGAACATAATTATGACAATCATATTTGAAGTAAGAGCCTTGCTCGTCTTCAATTCCTTATTTGGATATGTCATTTATCTTCCCAGAATATCAAAGTAAGGTGGGCCTTGCTAAACCCGGCCACGATTCCGGTTCGGAACCGGAACCGAACCGGAATGGGACCGGTTCGGTTGGGGTTCCACCCCAACTTGAACCGGTCCGAACCGTGGAACCGTACGGTTCCACCGGTTCTGACGGTTCCAACCGGAACCGAACGGTTCCGGTTGGAACCGTCGGGTTCCTGTTGGAACCGTAGGGTTCCAACAGGAACCCTACGGTAGCCGTTGGGGGCCTAATTCCCCCAACGGCTAGTAGCCGTTGGGGGGGGGGGGGATGCAGATTGCAGGGAGCCGTTTGGCTCCCCTGCCAAACAGCTCCCTACCAAAAAAAAAATATAAATATAATTTTTTTTTATTATATAAAATAAAAATTACTAATGTACCCCTAATAACGGTAAAAAAACGGTTATATTCAGGGGCATTTTTGGTATCAAAAAAATTCTATAAATAGGATTCATTTTCATAATTTCATCACACCAAATTCTCAACTCTCTCATTTTCTATAAATCTCTTATTCTCAATCTTACTTCAATACATTCTCTTATTTTAGTTGTTAATTTGTTATCATTCGCATCGCAATTATTGAAATGGCAAGCTCATCCGAGAACATAATGTCAAATATTCCGACCCAAGAGAGCGGCCCTAGTGTCAGTGCACAATCACGGAGAAGAGAAGTTAAGGCTCGGTCCTCCGATATTTTCAAAATTCATTTTAATTTGGAACGCCTAGACGATGGTTCACAACGAGCAATTTGCAACTACTGTGGGGTTATCTATAAATTTTCTGGTGGATACGGCAATATGATCAAGCACATGGAAAACATCATCCGGTTGAATTTGGCATTGATACGACGCAGACTCAAATGGCCAGGTACGCATCATCTAGTAGAGGTACGAGTAGTGTAGATTTATTTAAATATTCTGATGCAAAAAATAGAGAAGAATTTGCGAAATTAACATGTATGGCACATCTTTCTTTAAGCTTTGGTGAAAAACTTCATTTTACTAATTAGGTGCATAATACTTTAAACCATGCTGCATGTAGAATGACTCGAAACACAACAAAACGTCATATTTTCAAATTATATAAAGATGGTAAAATTATTTTAAATGAAATATTTAAAGAGATGAAAGGTCGTATTTCTATATGTTCTGATATTTGGAGTGACCATTGGCAAACACACTCATACATGGGTGTGACTTGTCATTAGATTGATGCATCATTTACCATGCAAAAACGACTTATTGCATTTAGAGTTTTTGATGACCAACATACTGCACATAATATTTATAGAATGATGAAGGTAATTTTTGATGAATATGGTTTAGGAGAAAAAATTTTAACAATTGGATTTGATAATGCATCTGCAAATACTGCATCCATCAATGATTTAAAAGAAATATGTAAACCAATTTTAGGGGGTCGATTTTTTCATATTCGTTGTACATGTCATGTCCTAAACTTATGTGTGCAAGACGGTCTAAAATTATTATCTCATTTCCTTGATCCATTAAAATGGCACTTAACTGTATTTGTCATATTCTCAAGTTAGGAGGGAATGGGCCAAGTTTTGTAAAATAAATGGTATTAAACCGATTAAATTTTCTAGAGATGTTCCAACACGTTGGAATTCTACTTATTTTCTTTTATGTCAAGCACTTCAATACAAAGATGCATTATGTAGTTTTTTTTCTCAACATGTTCAAAATATCACACTTTATCCTAGTCAATGGGATATTTGTGAAAGAATTTTAGATATTTTAAGAGTTTTTAATGATGCTACTTTAGTTTTTAGCGGTGTTTATTATCCCACTGCACATTTATTTCTTCTTGAGAGTTTGAATATTGTTGGCACTCTCGATGAACATGTTAACAGTGACGACCCTAATGATATTGTTTTGCTCGAAGCCATTACTGTTATGAAGGTAAAATGGTTGAATTATTTTAGAGAAATTCCTTTACTTTATCTTATTGCTGCTGTTTTTGATCCTAGATTTAAATTAGAAGGTTTGAATGGTGGTTTACAAGTTTACTATGGTTATTTAGGAATATTAGATGACATTGATATTACGAGCATAATGACGAATTTAAGAAGTGATTTAATTATTTTATTTAATGATTATATTGTAAGATATAACTTAGGAACAATAGGTCAATCTAGTAGCGAACCGGTAATTCAACCAAGACTTAGCGCAGGGGATCGTTGGTTATTGCAACGAAATAAAAAATCTAGGGATACGACAACAACTAATAACCCTGAATTAGATAATTATTTATCTACAAATTTTGAGTTTTCTAATGAAAGTTTATGCAGTAAAAATTTTAAAATCCTTGAATGGTGGAACCGGCATCAACATATATATCATGTTTTATCTATTATTGCTAAAGAGATATTGGCAGCACCTATTTCCACCGTTGCGGTTGAGCAAGCCTTCAGCTTGGGAGGTAATATATTGGAAGCTAGGCGATCTTCATTACATCCAAGCACTCTAGAAGCAACAGCTTGTGTGGATGATTGGACTCGAGCTGATCTGAGACAACAAGAAGATGCCCCCGATGATTTTGAAGATTTGTTCGATAATGCTTCTGCAACAAGTGCAAGCGGAAGCTGCGGAACCGGAGCCGAAGGATCAACTGATAATGATGATTGATAATTGTACAATTAGAATTTACAAAGGGGATATGTCTTAAACTTGTAATGGAACTACGTGAGCTTTGATTCCTCTCACCCTTGGAGGATACGTAGGCAACTTAAATTTTAAAAAATTTAAGCTCAAGCTCTTCAATGTAATAATTTTTTATTTATTTATAAATTTAATCTCATTTTCTTTAATTAATAAAATTTTTTTAATTAATTAAAAAAAAAAAGGAACCGAACCGAACCGGAACCGAACGGTTCGGTTCCGGTTCGGTTTTAGGTTCCGGTTCCACTTAAGTGTGGAACCGGAAACCGGCCGGTTCGGTTCGGTTCCGAACCGGAACCGAACCGCCGGCCGGGTCTACGCCTTGCGCCACTTGTCTCATTGCAAACTTTGATTTTATCTCCTTGAGATTAGTCATTAATTCTCCAAGAATTATTTATTGCAATTTTAGTATTTCATAAGATCTAAAATAGATCCACGAAAATCCTTCAATTTCATTATCATACTTTAAGGATCTAATCCTTAGTTCTGATTCAGAAATTAAGGAGTTTACCGCGACAAGCTTAATGGATTAAGCGCTTAAGTTTTCATTACATGAATATTCCAAACATCATGTTCCACTTATTTGCTTAACTTCGAGCTTAGGCCTAATATATTATTTTATCAAATAAAATAACTTATTATTTTCCAGGACCATCCTGAAACTTTATTCCCAATTTGAAAATTATAGTCGTTTAAATACATTTTCACCCAGGATTATGTTTTAAACACTAATATTTCAATTATCTTGATTCTAATAGTCCAACTATTTAATCAACGATTTGTGGTACTATATATTATAATGATTATTATAGTCCAACTAAACAATCAAATATAATTTAAATTAATTAACCTCAATTACATTGATTACTATAATCCAATTATAAAATCAACTGTAAATTAAAATTAATTAATTCAAATATATTGATTAATATAATCCAATTATATATAATCAAATATAATACAGTCCAACTACTTATTAAAACAACAATTTAAATATTAGTCCAACTAACATTTAATTGATATGACGAAATAATTGTGATTGAGCGCGTATGGCGAGTAATTGAACAAATATTGCAAATTCAATTCTTGCCTCCCACTATTTTTCGGCGAGCCTCTAACCCTCTGTCGAGTACTCGGGAAACCGTGTTTCCTAGTGGGCTAGGATCCCGTTAAATATCACACAATCTTGACTTTGGCCAACAAATTGTATGATAATTAACTAGGTAGATCTCTAAGATCAATTGGATCCAATCCAATTCCTAGATCTGGTAGGAGGACGTCCAAGTCCGAAACATATATCTTATATATGCCAATACATCTAATGTATTACCTAATATTTTTCCTCTGAATCAACTAAGCCTTGGCTTTGGCACAACAAACTTAGTGATCCCAGTCAAGCGTGACCCATTGACCATGGAAAGCATCGTAATCAATGTCGATGGACAATAAGTGGTCTTGACTTTGGCCAACAAACCACAACTTGGACAAGACACTGATATGGAACAAAGCCTTTGTGATTCAAACACATCTTCGATAGACAAAGACCTTGACTTTGGCCAACAAACCAATGCCGTCTCGAATCTTGAGTGAGAATCACTCAATGGAAGGAAAAACGCTTAATATTTAGCGAGGGTTTTTCGCGTGCAAATTGGCAACCAATTTATTATCTTTGTTAAGGTCTCATCTCATACACCCTTAAGCATGCATTCTAAATACATAATAAAGCGCATATGAAATAAAATAATAATGATATGCGGATGGATACTTTACATTGATCCTAGATCAAATCTCTCATTTTCTCTCTCCTGAGCTAGCACATGTATTTACTTCTACCCGTTACACTACACTTCTAAAGAAACCTCATTTACATTGAGGGCAATAGGTGAGAAGAGAATACAAAGAGTATAGAGGTGATAAGGCTGGACACACAGGTCCAATTAATAAATCAAATTTATTACAATTTCCAAAATTGTCCCACCCGACTAATATCCATCCGATATACATTATTCATGCATCGCAACCATGTATTCACACAAGCATGCTATCAATCAATCTAATCCAATTAATTAATCTGATAATTAGTGATCATCCAATGTTCAAACAACGATTTGAGTTTTGCTCGAGTCAAACTCGTTTTTGCGAATAAGTACTCAAAGTACGAATTCTTGAATTAAATTAAACTACATAATTAAATCCAATTTAATACGCATTTAATTCTAATTCATTATTTAATTCCAAATTAAATATTACACTTTTATTAACGAACCTTTACGATTTAAATTCCAAATTCAATCGCAACGGGTCTCAAAGCCCGATTAACATCTAATGTTTATTTAATTAAAGTCCAATGGGCTTTTAATTAATTTCTTAAGGCGTGGACTTTTGGTCAACTCGGGTCAAACCGAATAACCAAAATCCAATCCGGGATTTACCCCATAAGCCCAGAAATAAATTTTGGCCCATTAGGCCCAATTAAATAATTAAGGTCCATTAAGTCATAATTGGACTTTATGGATGCGGTTTTGGTCCCAATTGGATCCAACCAAATTGGCCTAAACCTAACTTGGTACAACCAAGCCCAAAAGCCCAATTACAACCTATAAGGCCCAATTTCCAAAAACAAGCCAAATTAATTAACTTATAAAATTCCAAATTCCATAATTAATTAACCTAAGTGTAATACACAATTAATCACCCAATTAAAATTCTAAAACATCAATTAGCCTAATTAATCATGCACTTAATAACAAATAGTGTCCAACACAATTTCATCAAAATCAAACCCAATACATGCTAATTTATTCTCGGCAATTAGGGGTTTTTCCAATCCGATTCGGTTTCAATCCAATTGAATCCACAATCATCATTTCCCAAATCAATTCAACTCATCCAATGAATTAAAATAAAAAACACCATGAATTTCAAAATCAAAGATTTTCGGCCAAGCCCTTTAATTTGGGGAAAATTGTTCCAAATCAAAATTCAATCCAATTGAACTTCAAAACAACATTACCCACTTGTTTTAAGTCATCCAATGATCAAAAAACAGAAAATCACCAAGAAATTAGGGTTCATCATTTTCGGCCATGCCCAAAAATTTTGGGAAAAATGGATCCAACCAAATTTCTTGAAATTGATCATGCACAACATCAATTCAACCTCATTCAAGCATACTTAATGGAACAATTCAACCAAATCATGCTTAAATCGAGTTTACCCAATTTTAAACCCTAACTTTTTCATGCTTGATCAAAGCTCTGATACCATTGTTGGTTTCTAATTAGGTCCCAAGTTCATGAAATCAAGCAAGAAATTCGCATGAATACATCAAAGGAGTAAGGCGGAATACATACTCACATTGAACGATTTGAGATGCGAAGAACAAAACCACTTGGCCTCCTCCATGAAGCTCGGTTTTGGTCTCTTTGAACTGTTGTGGTGCTCGGTTTTGGGCTGTGAAACTCCTCCAAGATTCGGCCATGGGAGACTCCATGGAAGCTCCAAGCTTCAAGCTCCAAAATGATTCCAAGCTCAAGTGTTCGTTTCCCTATCACCTATGTATAACCCAAGGTGTGTTAGCACTTCTTCATCTTCCTTTATTTTCGGTCAAACCAGAAATTTGAGGAAGAAATCGGCAGTGAGTCGTGAGAGGGAGAAGAGAAAAAGAGGAGGGAAAAAGGGTTTCATGGAAACCGTAAAGGGAGAGAGAGAGAAAGGTAAAAAGAAAATAAAAGTAATAGGTTTTTATATTTTCCAAAATTAAAACCATTTACCATATATTTTACATTTCCTTAAATGCTAAAGTCAAAAAGAAAAAAGCAAAGTTGCTTTTCAACTACTACATCAATCACTCAAATCAAGTGACAACTTGTCACATCACTCAAAGTGACATTTATTTGACGCTTGATGTGACTAGCGATTTGACGCTTGATTTGACTTGCGTGCCGCACTCGAATTCGAAATGCGAATGCACTCGCAAATAATCCCGGGCTCGGGTTCGCTAATTCCAAATTAATAAATTTTTCATCGCGTCGTAATTAAATGATTACGCCTAGCGAAATCACTATTTACGTCGCTCACGAATTAATTCTAAATTAATTCGTTCGCCCGAATTAAAATCTAATTTCAATTCCGCGTCGAAATCCATATTCGCATATTATATCAAATATATTATTTTATCGATTAATCCAAATTAATCGCTCTCTCTTTAATTAATATTTTATCCCAGATAAAATATCTCCGTAATTAATCCCAAATTAATTTTCTCTCTCTTCTAATTAATCCCAGATTAATAAAGTGCGAGTTATACATCATCGATGAATCTTCGGGAAGCGACCCATGAGATCCCCGGATGTGTTGGCAGTAAATACAATCATCGGACTATCCGAACACGTAAGTACCTCGTACTACGTTTATACCGATTTACAAGACAAGGTTGGCTTCTAGCAAAGCGCCATGCCTACCCAATTCTCCAGAAATATCCTCATAGGAATATGTGATCTATATCAAGCGTAGTATACCGAAGTATTACGTATTTCAATCCAGTATCGGATGATCACGTGCTAGGCCTGAAGCTGAAATTGTGTCTGCCCCGTACGAAGCATATATCGGATGTCTGGCAACTAGTCTCTATAATCGGATAAACATGACCTAGTCATAATATCCCGATAGCTCGAGCATTTAAGAGAACAAGTTCCGTATCCTACGTGACCATCATCTCCATATGACTGGAGTGACACTTCCGTCTTGACATCACACCCAACACACTACGATTCTCAATATACCCAGTATTGGCGTACACAGAACCTGTTAAAGTCCTGGACGACCTCAACCAAAGTATATTAATTATCGCAAGTATTAGCGGTGCAAGTCTCAGGTTAAGACCAAATTACACCTACCCTGATTTCGGACTTCCATAGACACATAGTCATACTACCAATGGAATTCCGAAGGGGTCTATCTAGAGCGAAGCTGTTTCCCGTACCATCGGTAAAACACAACCTCCAATTACACTTGCGTGAGTATCCTATACCCAAATATATGAGAACTATGCTGTTGTGCCACTCACAACATGCACAAGTGTAATACTAGTCTTTTATGTATTTATCGATGTCCAATCTCGATAATACTCTGACTATGGATATTTAATGATTCTGCTATAGTGGACTGATACTGTCTCATATCATTCTCAATCCAGGCACTAATCATATGGACCTCCTATCATTTATATATTATGGTGATCTAATCACAAATGATAAGAGTGCAATCTCCTTTGTCACATAGTTAATTTGTACAACAACACTATGATCTGTACAAATAGTGACGCTATGGGTCATAATTTTCCAACAAGGCAAACCCTTGGTACTATATTTGGCCATAGAACCCGAAGCACTAGGGGCGATGATGGTACAAGCGGATGAGACGGGGGTAGAACATGCAGTCTACTACCTCAGTAAGAAGATGCTTCCGTACGAAGCCCGCTATCAAGAAGTAGAGAAGATCTGTTTGGCAGTAGTATGGGCGTCCAGAAAACTGCGTCATTACTTCCAATCCTACAAGATCCAAGTGGTAGTAAAGGAGAATCCCTTGAAGTATCTGCATTCGGTGCCTTCGCTAGTAGGAAAGTTAGGCAGATGGTTGGTGTTACTGATGGAGTTTGACATTGAGTACCTCACTTCTAAAGTTATCAAAGGGCGAGCCGTAGCAGAGTTCCTGGCATTACAACCGATAGAAGGAAATCAGTACAAGTTTGAATTCCCAGATGAGGAAATCCAAGTAATAATAGTCCAGGGATGGAAGATGTACTTCGACGGAGTGGTAAACTACAAAGGAGCCTGAATAAGGATTGTGATAGTAACCCCCGAAGGAGAGACCCTACCTATGGCCAATAGGTTTACGTTTGGAGTAACCAACAACATGGCTAATTATGAAGCGTGTGTCTTCGCTGACGGTATTGATAGCATTGAAGGCTAAGAATATGGAGTCTACGGAGACTCGATGTTGGTAATCCGATAAATGCAAGGAGAATGAGAGTTGAAGGAAGAACGATTGAAACCTTACTTGTTCCACCTCAGGAGTCTGATACAGGCCCTCCCTGATTGTAAGTTCCAGCATTTGCCGTGAAAATAGAATCAAATGGTAGACGCATTAGCTACCATAGCCGCAACTTGGGAAAATCCAGAGAAGTTGGTGATGAGACCTCTAGTGTTGACGACAGCAAACAGACCCGTCTATGAGATAGAAATGATATTAAAAATAAAGGTTGACGATGGGAAACCATGGTATTATGAAATTCAGAGATATCTAGAATGGGGGGAATTCCTAGAAGATGTAAACAAAAAGGATATGATAGCCATCCAGAAGTTAGCGTCTCAGTTTGTGAGTTTGAAAGGAGAAATTTACAAGAGACAAGTGAATGGAATCCAATTGAAGTGTTTGAAGAAAGAAGAGGCTCAAAAAGCAATTGAAGAGGTACATGCCGAAGTATGTGGATCGCACATGAACGGATTGAATCTGTCTCGCAAGATAGAGAGATAAGGCTTTTATTGGTCGACCATGGAAGCTGACTGTGCGAAGTTGGTAAAGCATTGTCATGATTGTCAAGCGCACGGTAATTTGAATCATTTGCCACACACAGAGTTGCATGGGCTTTCAGAGCCATGGCCTTTCACAGCATAGGGAATTGATATGATCGGAGAAATTCGACCGCACACATCGAATGAACATCGCTTCATAGTAGTGGCAGTAGACTACTTTTCGAAATGGGTGGAAGCCGAGTCATTTCGCAATGTCACAGCAAAGCAGATGGCGAAGTTTATAGCCCGGAACATCATTTGTCGATATGGAATGTCGCATCATGTAGTAACGGACAATGGAGTCCAGTTTCAAGGAGAAACAAAGGTAATGCTACAGAGGTATGGGATAGGACATCACAAGTCGTCACCGTACAGACCGCAGGCAAATGGGGCTGTCGAGGCAGCCAATAAAAAAATAAAGAAGATGTTAGCCAAAATGACGAAGAACTATAAAGATTGGGCCGATAAACTACCGTACGCCCTGTGGGGATATAAAACTTCTGTGAGAACAACAACAAGAGCCATACCTTACTCTTTGGTCTATAGAATGGAAGCGGTACTGCCAGTGGAAGTCGAGATACAGTCTATCCGGGTATTAGCAGAAGCAGAATTACCTGAGCAAGAATGGGCCTCGCAGAGGTTTGAACAGTTGGCATTACTCGATGAGAAGAGGATGAAGTCTTTATGTCATATATAGCTATACAAGAAAAGGCTGGCTCGAGCATTCAATAAGAAGGTGCGTCCTACCAAGATCAGAAAGGGTGACCTGGTACTCAAGCAGTCAAAGCCGTCGATGATAGACCCGAGAGGAAAGTTCAAACCCACATGGGAAAGACCCTACATAGTCCAGAAAGTAATGGAAATGGGGTAGTGAGACTTTCAGATTTGGAAGGGAACGAGTTCACCAAACCGATCAACGTAGACAGATTGAAGCTGTATTTTTCCTGAAGAAGAGAAGACCGAGCGATCACCGGGAGAACTGGTGGAAGTCCTAACCCAACGGAGTAGGAAATTCATTCATGCATGCATGCATCCACGTAACGTACTTGCATTCATTTTTTGTTTGTTCTGTTTTGTATTCACAGGTATCAAAGAAGAAAAAAGAGAAAGCGGCAAAGGCAAGCCAACCAGAAGCAGCAACAGTACAATGTCATCTGTTTCAGGAATGAATCACGGGGTTTAGGCCCACATCAGTTTCGGGAATGAATCAGTTTCAGTTTCGGAAATGAATCCGAGGGTTGAGGCCCTCATCATTGTTAGTTTCGGGAATGAATCCCAGGGGGCGAAGCCCGTATTATCAGCAGTTGAGAGAAAGAATCCTAGTGGAGTGAAAAAAAGAAAGAGAGAGATAGAGAGAGAGAAGTCATTGATGGTTAGACATATGTACGGTGATGACATTTTTTGCTGTAAGGTGAAACCTTAGAAACAATAAGTGTGAGATGCGCTCTCATCTGGTATTTTGAGTAGTTGATCTCGGATAAACTCACGAGCATTTGATTACAGGATCTTAGCAATAGAAGCCTGAATAGTTGGCAAGATGACTAGTGGAAGAGATGGCGGATTAGTGAATGACCGTTTGCCTAGATGTCCATCCTGGTTTACTTATGTTACGATTTATGATATGGTTGGAAATGAAGAAAAAGTATATAAAAATAAAAGAAAAAAAATATAGACCATCTATAACCGATAAGCGTGAAGCTACCCATGGGCGAGTATTAAGACCACCATGAGGAGAAATGCTACCTTAAAGGGTAGATGTGTCGAGGAAAAAGAGAAAGAAAGAAAAGAGAAAAAGAAAAAGAAAAAGAGAAAAAAAAGAAGTTCAAAATGAAAAGAAAGAAAAGAAAGAGACGAAAGAAAAGAAGAAGAAAACCATATCATGTTGAGTACGAGAAAGTAATCACAGAGTATGATCAAGATATCTCGGATGGTTAGACCCACTGATCCAATTCTTTTGAGACAAAATCATCGAGTTGGTTTACTTAAGGATTAAGCTGCGAGAGAACCTTGGCGCACACACTGGGAGTCTAGTTCAGATCACTCACTCAGACGGTCAGATTTGAGTTTATCAAATACTTTGAAGATTCTTTGGTTTCGACACGAAGCATCCTTTAAGGACGAAAATATGTTTAGCTATCGGGATTATCTCGTGAGAGACAGTATAGTATGTTGGCATGTAACGTCATGTCAGAAGATCTACCTTAATGAAAACAGTAAAGAACAGAAAAATGAACCGAGACTGGGGGCGACCAGTCTCCCATTTCTCATGCAGTACGGTTCGGGAATGAACCATCACATCAGTAATGCCTCGGGGATGAGGTTCAGTATGCCGAGAAGGGCATTTCAAGAATGGAGCAGGGGTCGAGGCCCATATCAGTATCAATTTTTGGGGATGAGTCCCAAGGGCGAGGCCCACATCAGAATCAGTCTTGAAAATTGAGCATGGGTTGAGGCCCACATCAGTATCAGTTTAGGGATGAGTTCCAGGGGGCGAGGCCCACATCAGTATCAGTTAGGGGGCGAGGCCCACATCAGTATCAGTTTGTTGGGAGGCCCACACCAGTATTAGTTTGGCGGTGAGGAACACATCAGCATCAGTTTTGGGGATGAGTCCTAGGGTTGAGGCCCACATCAGCAGTTTTTGGGATGAGTCCCAGGGTCGAGGCCCACATTACCAGTTTTGGGATGTGTCATAGGGTCGAGGCCCACATTGTCAGCGGTATTGGGATGCGTCCTAGGGTCGAGGCCCCCATTGTCAGTTGCAGTTCCGGGATGCGTCCCTGTTGGACAATTATGACCAATAGCGTCACTATTTTTACAGATCATAGTGTTGTTGTACAAATTAACTATGTGACAAATGAGATTGCTCTCTTATCATTTGTGATTAGATCACCAAGATGTATAAATGATAGGAGGTCCATATGATTAGTTCCTAGATTGAGATTATATGAGACAGTATCAATCCACAAAGGATTAATCATTAAATATCCATAGTCAGAGTATTATCGAGATTGGACATCGATAATGCGAAAAAGACTAGTATTACACTTGTGCGCGTTGTGAGGGCATAACGGCATAGTTCTCATATATTTGGGTATAGGATATTCATGTAAGTGTAATAAGAGGTTGTGTTTACCGATGGTACGGAAACAACTTTTCTCTGGATAGACCCCTTGGAATTCCATTGGTAGTATGACTATGTGTCTATGGAAGTCCGAAATCAGGGTAGGTGTATTTGGTCTTAACCTGAGACTTGCACCACTAATACTTGCGACAATTAATATACTTTGGTTTTAGGTCGTCCAGGGCTTTAATAGGTTTTGTGTATGCCTCTGCTGGATATATTGAGAATCGTAGTGTGTTGGGTGTGAAGTCAAGACGGAAGTATCACTCCAGTCATAGTGGAGATGATAGTCACGAAGGATACAGAACTGGTTCTCTTATGTACTACAGTCATCGGGATAAAATGACTAGGTCATGTTTATCGGATTATAGAGACTAGTTACCAGAGATCTGATATGTGCTTCGTACGGGGCAGACACAATTCCAGCCCCAGGCCTAACATGTGACATCCGATACTGGATCGAAATACGCAATTCCAGCCCCAGGCCTAGCATGTGACATCTGATATAGATCATTTATTCATGTAAGGATATTTCTGGAGAATTGGGTAGGCATGACGCTTTGCTAGAAGCCAGCCTTGTCTTTTAAGTCAGAACAAACGTAGTACTAGGTACGTACGTGTTCAGATAGTCCGACGACCGAATTTATTGCCAACATATCCGGGGATCTCATGGGTCGCTTCTCGAAGATTCGCCGATGACGTATGACTCGCACTTTATTAATCTGGGATTAATTAGATGAGAGAGAAAATTAATCTGGGATTAATTACGGAGATATTTTATCTGGGATAAAATATTAATTAAAAGAGAGATAACGATTAATTTGGAATTAATCGATAAGTAATATATTCGATATATTATACGAAATTGGATTTCGACGCGGAATTAAAATTAGATTTTAATTCGGGCGAACGAGTTAATTTAGAATTAATTCTTTAGCGATGTGAATAGTGATTTTGCTAGGCATAATTATTTAATTGCGTCGCAACGGAAAATTCGTTAATTTGGAATTAACGAACCCGAGCCCGGGAGTGTTTGCGAGCGCACTCGCATTTCAAATTCAAGTGCGGCCCACAAGTCACATCAAGCGTCAAATCACTTGTCACTATGATTGATGTGACAACTAGTCACTTGATTGAGTGAATAGTTATGGGAGTAGATTGTAGTGGTTGTAGCCTTTAATGGTTTGACTTTTTGGAAAAGAAAAATGGTATATGTTTATTTGTTTTTGAAAACAATTAACTAATACAATTTTTGGTAACAACCAACAAATTCACACATTCTCTCCCTCTCTCCATTCGGCCAAGGTGGCATTCTCTCATTCTCGGCCTTAGAGGCCATTTTCTTCTCCTTTTGGTTCTTCAAAACCGTGAGCTTGGAAGAAGTATTGTGATGATTTTGTTGCAAAATCAAGAGTGCTATCACACAATGGAGTCATTCTAAGGTGATAGGGAAACCCACTTGTAAGGTTGGAATCACCATTTGAGAAACTTGGAGCTTGGAGCACCAATGGAGGTGATGACCGAATTCATAGAGGGCAAAAACTACTCAAAGCCGAGACTGTCTTGGAGGGAGAAAAGAAATTTTTGTTCTTCGTCGCATCGCTCAACCACTCAATGTAAGTATTCCGCAACTTCTTTGATGTATTCGCACTTATGTTTCATCACTTTATTCGATCCTTGGGACCGTAGAAACTCCAACAATGGTATCAGAGCGAGTTAAAGCATGAAACTTGAATTTAGGGTTAAAATTGGGTAAATTGGTTTTGAGCATGATTTGATGAAATTGTTTGATTAAGTATGCTTAAATGATGTTTAAATGAAGTTGGATTTGATCAATTTCATGAAAATTGATTTGGAACAATTTTCCCCAATTTTTTATGGCTTGGCCGAATCATACTATGCCCTAAATGTCTTGGAATTTTTGATTTTTGATTCATTGGATGACTTGAAATCAATTGGGAATGTTGATTTAATGTTGAATTGGATTTAATTGGATTGAATTCGAATTAGACATAAAATTGCCCAAATTGCCGAGACAAAGGAAGCATGAAATGGGTTTGATTTTTTTGATTAAAATGTGTTGGACATGTTTTGATGTTAATGGGCATAATTAATTAGGCTAATTGGTGTTTTGGAAATATTGATTTGGTTGATTAATTATGGCATGCACTTAGATTAATTAAATATGAAATTTGGAATTTTTGTAGTTTAATTAATTGGGCTTAAATTGGATTTGGGCTTGAAAAGTTGTTATTGGGCTTATTGGGCTTGGTTGTACCAAAATGGGTTTCGGCTAAATTGGTTGGATCCAATTGGGCCCAAAACCATTTCCATAAAGTCCAATTATGACTTAATGAACCTTTAATTATTTTAATTGGGCCTAATGGGACTAAATTGGTTTCTTGGCATATAAGGGTGATTCCTTAAATGAGCTTTGGTTATTGGGTTTGACCCAAGTTGACCAAAAGTCCATGCCTTAATAAATTAATTGACAGCCCATTGGACTTTAATTAAATTAACATTGGATGTTAATCGGGCTTTGAGACCCGTAACGGTTAGATTTAGAATCTAAGTCGTAAAGGTTTATAAATAAAGTGTAATATTTAATTTGGAATTAAATAGTGAATTAGTATTAAATACATATTAAATTGGATTTAATGTTGTAGTTTAATTTAATTCAAGAATTCGTACTTTGAGTACTTATTCGCAAAACGAGTTGGACTCGCGCAAAATCAAATCGTTGTTTGAACATTGGATGGTCATTAATTATCAGATTAATTAATTGGATTAGATTGATTGATAACATGCTTGTGGGAATACATGGTTGCGATGCATGAATAATGTATATCGGATTGATATTAGAGGGTGGGGCAATTTTGGAAATTGTTGTAATAAATTTATAATTTATTAATTGGACCTGCATGTCCAGCCTATTACCTCCTTACTCTGTGTATTTCTCTTCTCACCTATTCCCCTAAATGTAAATGAGGTTTCTTTAGAAGTGTTATGTATCGGGTAGAAGCAATACTTGTGTTAGCGGGAGAGAGGAAATGGAGAGATTTGATCTAGGATCAATGTGTTAAGTATCTATCCGCATATCATTATTATATTTATTTACGCGCCTTATTATGTGTTTAGAATGCATGTTTAAGGGTGTATGAAGATGAGACCTTAACAAAGATAATAAATTGGTTGCCAATTTGCATGAAAAAAAACCCTCACAACATATTAAGTGATTTTCCTTCCATCGAGTGATTCTTACTCAAGATCCAAGACTGGCATTGGTTTGTTGGCCAAAGTCAAGGCCTTTGTCCGTCGAGGATGTGTTTGAATCATGAAGGCTTTGTTCCATATCGGTGTCTTGTCCAAGTTGTGATTTGTTGGCCAAAGTCAAGCTCACTTCTTGTCCATCAACATTGATTACGAAGCTTTCCAAGGTCAATGGGTCACGCTTAACTGGGATCACTAAGTGTGTTGTTGTAACATCCCGCCTAAGCCAGGATGCTACCGGCAGGAGACAGGAGGACCCATCTCCATAAGCCTCTATTTCTAACGAAATTTCGACATGATGTATTCGTAACATCATGTAACCTGGCCAGTAGCCAGCATCCGAAATACAACAAGAGCCCAATCATCTCGGCCTCAGGCCGGAAACACAACATCAAGGCCTCAGGCCTGAACTCAAGAACAAAATATAAAGCTTGGCCTCCGGCCACAACTCAAAACTAAAACTATGCTATTACATTACTTATATAACTGAGATACAAATGCAATTACAAGACATGAAGCTGTGACGACCCAACTCGACCCAGGACTCAAAAACTTCCTCGACTACAATTGGGGCGATCCACCGTCCAAAGTTTTCACTGAACTACGGCTACTAACCTGCAAAACCGACAAAAGAAATGGTGTGAGTCGTAATGACTCAGTAAGCAACCATGCAAACATCAGCAATTCAGATTTGACTTATCGTATATTCATTTATCTCCATATTACTTGTTATTAATATTTTCATCTGAAAAACATTAAATACATTATCTTCAATTAATAAAGTCTGTATTAATCCTCATATCAAATACATCAAGTTCTACCTTGCATTCCAACAGGTTAAAAAAAATCCATTCAACTTCCGCTGTGTTACTCTGTTTCTTTTCTTTACTTTTTCTGTATGGTCTGAGCTAAATCTAGATTTCACATTTATAACAACTTTCTTTCTTTTACTGTCTTGAAATATCATCGAATCGGCCTGTTAAAATCTTACTTCTGTTAACTACCTGATCCACTACTACAAATTATGACTACATGTATAGATACCATTTCCCTATGAACTAACACCAATGTGATATGCTCTTTTAAGTAAACAATAACTCACGTTCACCATTAATGTATATACCTTAAATGAGATCATGCTATTACGCGTTAGCATTTTACCAAAAATGATACTTCTAGATAAACATGCCACACATCAATATCAACCATACATATTTTTTGATGCAATCATGTCATGCCTTTATGAACTGTTACTTATAATGTTTCTGAAGAACTCACATACGAGGAATACTGATGCTATAATGAAATTACATCAAATATATGCATCTCAAATAACTCACTAGAAAGTATGATTTATATGCAGAATTTGTAAATCGTTCTTCACTTCAACCTGCCATGCCTTTTAGAACATAAGTCATAATTCATTTATGCATAACACTGGGTTGAAAACGTACTCGGAAACTGATTTCTGTTTTAAAACTCTGAATTTCTTATAAAACAATGCTTCTGAAAAAATTTCTTTTCTAAAGAGATTTTTCTGAAAGCTGCAATTGAAGATTGAAAACTGCACTCGAAAACCAAAATCTGTTTCTATGGAAAACTGAATCCGTGTTTGAAACTATAATCTGTATTTAAACTGAAACTATATCTCTGAACACTGTTTTCTGAAAACTTGATGTTTCAAAAATCCTTTCTGAAAACTGGTGTCTGGGTATCTGTGGAAAAACTGACGCATGGAGGCGTTACGTCTCGCCGTCCCTCCATACGCCTATCTTTGGGGCGTTACGTATCGCCGTCCCCTAAAGCATGCCACTACTGTCTCATAATCTGGGGGTCTAGGGGCGTGATATCTCGCCGACTCCCTAGCCCATCTGGAGGATCTGAGAGCGTCCCCTCAGTCCTCAACATGTGCACATGTTTCTGAATCCGTCAATTACACACTGTGTCTCAAGTTACATACTGGGGTGAGTTTTTCCCTCATGCCTCGGAAATCAGAAAACTCATACTTAATAAAATCTCGAAACTAGAAGAAACATCTTTCCGTAACACGGTTCTTCAAAAGCTTTTGAAAACATTCATTTAAAATACTTTGAATTCTTGATAACATTCTCAAGTATATTAATGCATATGCATCTCTATGCTTCTTTCTATACTAGCTATGCTTTCTTATGATGTCATACATGTACGTATGCATGCCCATATACTTTTACTAATCAAACATAAATCCAATATCATCATTTCCACAATTGTGCATACCCACATCATCAAATTTGTTCTAACACAACAAGTACCGCATATATATAAACATTAATTTCTCAGTTCATAAATTCATTTACAAATTAATGTAATCACATCCCACTCTATGTTTATTTAAACATTTATTAAAATGCTATCACGCAAAACACATACTTACAAATTTCGAACTTACTTACATCTTCCGGCAATATATATACTGTTTAACTTATATGCATACTTTAATACTCATATTCCTAAGTGCACCTATATATGTTCATTCTTGTGTGAAGTTCTACACTTATACTCATACATGCCCAAACGCCTCAACTCACATACTTACCAAATTATACTTATCCCTTTACACAATCGTTCTTAAGCTACGACACCCATTACATATATACTAAGCTACTTGTGTAATCACACCCTCATTATGGTTATTCTTATTATATAAACTCTCTAGCTATTTCCAGCATTCTTGACTTTTCACATAACCTAGTTGATCCGTAAAGTGTCTATGTGTATCTCATTGATAACTTTAGTCTCATTCCCTAGGGTGTAGTTTGTCTACAAACCCCATACCCAGGTTTTATTAAATTATATTCATAACTATAACATCATTCACATGCTCCATCTGTATATACATAAACCGGTTCATACCTATGTATATTTCTCTTTGCCTCAGAATATTTCTGTTTATCTTTAACTTATATTTCTACTTATAACTGCTTGCTCTTATCTATACCAGTCCACTAGCTTCTGTCTTCTACGATCATCTTTATATACATATATATATATATACACATTTATTAGTTTCTCACAAAGTGTTATATATATATATAACTTTATTATAATACTACTTTTGTACAACGATAACTTCTTAAGTAAACAAAGCATGAGTTACTTACCTGGCTGAGCGAATGCCACGATCAGGGTCCGATCTGCCAAAACAAATCACAATATCTGTCAAAACCGCTATTTGCGGAACTTTCAACTCATCTACGATAAACTACGGACTTTCCCCGGAACACCCGAATCGACTCTGATACTACAATATAAACTTATCACTCTAATACACGCTCACTTGCTATTCTGAAATAACTAGACACCTCAGATTCTCATTTTATGTGTTTGCGGTAAAACTTACGGAAAAGTTTTCGCAAACGCTACGGAAGGGTCTCGAACCCTCCGAACTAAACCAAAATTACCCAATTACCCTCGCAAAACACCATAATTACATCATAACTATACTTACGATCATCTATACTCAATCGCGCGAGAAACGTCGTTTTACCGGAATCTCGCTAATTCTACCGGATCGATCATATCTCGTCCGTTTCACCCCAGATTCGACCACATTTATCGTTTTAACATATAAGAACATATTCGATTCATTTCATACCAATTCGTTACACTACGAAACTACCGGAAACATCCGAATACAAATCGATTTACTTTAAAATATGAGATTTTGAACGGAAGGTCGTACCGAAATTCCGAGGCCATATTCGGACTCCCGACGGCCATACGAACGCGCTGGTGTGATCAGAATTCCGATCAGAGCTACTATTCAAAATGGGTTTACTGTTCACCGATGCTTTTCTCCTCGTTTCGCGTAATTCCGGCCGTTGTTCGGCAAATCCGTCTCCGCACACTTGTAGTACTCGTCGAGGGCTTCGATTTGGCGGGTGGCATGGCTCGTGAAATGGCTAGATGAGCCGGAACCGATCAACCCAAAACGCTCACTGATTTCATCCAAAACTGTGCCGTTGCCGGCGATCTGGGGGCTGCCGCCAGCCACCACAGGGTGGAGGGGTGGCCGGTGCACCCCCCGCACTGTCGCGCCTGCTGGCGACGGCCAGCAGGCCTGTGGCGCGACGATGGGTAGAAGAGAGTGGAGGGGGGTCGGGCGAGAAAGAAAAAGAGTTTTGCTAATTTTGCAATTTAGTTAAACTACAAGGCTTTAAATACTCTATTGGAAAATATCATTTTAGCCCCCGCGAAAATTACAAAACCAGCCCCCATTCTAGAATCTTTTAGAATATTACAAATTCGGAGCCCTTCTGATCCGATTCTCGAAAAGTGTTCAACACGAAAGTTGTTCGTATCGGACAAACGAGTCCGATGGTCCAAAACTAAGCTCGATCGGAGTTCGTTTGCTCAGTTTGTGACTAAAACAACAAACTTTACGCGTTTTACGAAAATCACGTAACCGACTTTTGGTCCCATGCGTTTTCCAACGCGACGAAAATTCATAATATAATATTCCAACTCATATAACATTGTTCGAACTCTTATTTTTCAATATTATCACGATCCGTGACTACAACATCCGTCCAGAATCTTCTAGAACTATCTCGAAAATCTGGGATGTTACAGTTGTGCCAAAGCCAAGGCTTAGTTGATTCAGAGGAAAAAGGTTAGGCAATATATTGGATATATTGACATATATAAGATATATGTTTCGGACTTGGATATCCCCTACTGGAACTAGGAACTGGATGGGATCCAATTGATCTTAGAGATCTACGTAGTTAATTATCATACAATTTGTTGGCCAAAGTCAAGATTGTGTGCTATTTAACAGTATCCTAGCCCACTAGGAAACAAGGTTTCCCGAGTACTCAACAGAGGGTTAGAGGCTCGCCGAAAAATAGTGGGAGGCAAATATTAAATTTGCAATATTCATTTAATAACTTGCCATACGCGCTCATATCAATTTTTCGTCGTTAATAAATTATTTATTTGTTGGACTAATATTTAATCGTTGTTTTAATAAACAGTTGGACTGTATTCAAACTATTCGTTTATAGTTGATTATATAATTAGATTATAGTAATCAATATATTTGAATTTAATTGATCATTTATAGTTGATTTTATAATTGGATTATAGTAATCAATATAATTGAATTTAAACCAATTAAATTATAGTTGATTATATAGTTAAACTATAGTAATCATTATAATAAATAGTACCAAAATCGTTGATTAAATAGTTGGACTATTAGAATCAAGATAAAATGAAAGATTAGTGTTTAATACATAATCCTGGGTGAAAATGCATTTAAACGACTTTAATTTCAAATTGGGAATAATTTCAGGATAGTCCTGAAAACTAAGAAGTTACTTTGTTTGATAAAATAACATCTTAGGCCTAAGCCCGGAGTTAAGCAGATAGTAGAGCATGATCTTTGGAAGATTCATGTGATGATAACTTTAGTGCTTAATCCATTAAGCTTGCCAAATAGACTCCTTAATTTCTTAATCAGAACTAAGGATTAGATCCTTATAGTATGATATTTAAATTGAATGATCTTCATAGATCTATTCTTAGATCTTAGAAGTACTAAATTGCAATACTTAACTCTTGGAGAGTTAATGGTTATTCTCAAGGAGACAAAGCCAGTCTTTGCAATAAGGCAAGAAGCGCAAGGCGCACCTTACTTCGAAATCCCAGAAGGCCAAGGCTGGCCAAAGGCTTCTGAGATGTGGAAAAAGGGCAAAAGGCAAAATCATTATAATCTTCTGGGAAGATAAATGACATATCCCAAAATGTCTGCCTAAATTGTGACAAACGGGATCGCGGAAGCGTGACTGCCGTATGGACAAGGAAAACATGAAGGAAGTGAAGACGGGCAAGGCTCTGACTTCAAAATGTTTGTCATAATTATGTTCATTACTAGTATTAAAATTGGATTTTAAATACTTAGTGTGATACATAAATATATTTTTATATGCAGAATTTGCTATGAGTAAGATACTGACTTCAGTTGAGATTAATCTACGAATCGGAAATGGGACGAAAGTCACTGTTTTAACCGTAGATACCTAAGTTTAGGAACTACCATCGGGTATGTACTTAAATTAGGAAACTGTTATAATGTAACTAGTTTGACTAGAAACATTATCTCTATATCAGTGTTTAATCCATTGTGGATTTACCTTTATATTCTAGAACACTAAAGTGTTTTATTTATAAAGATGATATTGAGATAAACATATTAGATATGAATAACATAATTTATATTTTGAATATAAATAAATCTCAAACATATGACATGACAAACAAATAGCGCAAACTGAATTAATCAGTTGAAACTTTTATGTGGTATTGTTGTCTGGGACACAATTAAACAAGACTCGTATATCCACACTTTCGAAGAGTGGGTACTAGGACAAATTTGATTCTATTCAAATAAAGTCTACGAATCTAGTTTATTAGGTAAAGTGCCTATAACACATTTACTTGTTCATAATGACGTAGGTGGGCCCATGTCTAGCCAGACTAGAGGTGGATATGAATATTTCGTGACCTTTACTGATGTGGCATTGCGTTATGGTTATGTGTCTCTTTCGAAACACAAATCAGAAACTTTTAAAGTTTCGACACGAAATAGAAAAACAGATCGGCTAAAGTATTAAATCATCACGGTTATGTTAGACATTATGTCCCATAACGTCACTGTTTGTAAATGATATTGTATTATTGTACAAAATTAACTATGTGATAATGAAATTGCCTTTTGCCGTTTTGTAATATTATTTACTTTGACTTATAAATGGCGAAAGTCCATATGATTAGTACCTGGACTGAGAATGATATGAGACAGTATCAGTCCCCAAAGGTTTAATCATTAAATATCCCTAGTCGTAGTATTATCGAGACTGGACATCGATAATGCGGAATAGACTAGTATTGCGCTTGTGCACGTTGTGAGGGCACACGGCATAGTTCTCATATATTTAAGTATTGGATACTTATGCAAGTGCGATAGGAGGTTGTGTTTTACCGATGGTACGGAAAACAGCTTCGCTCTGGATAGACCCCGCGGAATCCCATTGGTAGTATGTCTGCGTGTCTATGGGAGGCCGCATCAGGGTAGGTGTATATGGTCTTAACCTGAGACTTACATCGCTAGTACTTGCGACAATCGGTAAACTTTAGTTTTGGTGGTTGGGGACCTTAACCGGTTCTGTGTACACCTCTTCTGGGTTTATCGAGAATCGTAGTGTACTGGATGTGATGTCAAGATGGAAGTATCGCTTCAGACATATGGAGGTGATGATCACGCAGGACACAGAACTAGTACTCTATAAAAGGTTGCAACCGTCGGGACAATATGACAAGGTCAGGATTGTCCGATTTAAAGAGACTAGTTGCTTGATGTCCGATATATGTTTCGTACGGGGCAGACACATCTCCAGCCCCAGGCCTAGCATGTGATCATCCGATACTGGATCGATGTACGCAATACTACGGTATACTACGCCTGATACAGATCTTATATTCCTATAAGAATATTTCTGGAGAATTGGGTAGGCATGGCGCTTTGCTAGAAGCCAACCTTGTCTTGTAAATCGGTAAAGACGTAGTACGAGGTACGTACGTGTTCGGATTATCCGACGACCGTATTTACTGCCAAAATATCCGGAGATCTCTTGGGTCGCTTCCTGAAGATTCACCTATGATATTTGATTCGGACTTAATTAATCTTGGATTAATTGCGGAGAAACTTTATCTTGGATAAAGTGCCTAATTTAGAGAGAGAACGATTAATTTGGAATTAATCGATAAATTTATTGTATTCGATATAATAATCGAAATTCGATTTCGACGCGAAATTAAAATTAGATTTTAATTCGGGCATACGAGTTAATTTAGAATTAATTCGTAAGCGACGTAAATAATAATTTCGCTAGGAGCGATTATTTATTTAAATCCGATTTAATTAACGTCGCGACGCTAGCTCGGTATTTCGGAAATATCGAACCCGAACGCGTGAGTGGACGTGGGCCCACTTTCATTGGGAAACGTGTGGGGCCCACATGACACTTGTCATTATATGCATTATTTAATTGATAAGGCATTGCATGGTGATAGTGTGCATTACACTCAAAGTTTTGCATGGAGTTTGAGTGTTTGACACTCTAAGCCATTGCATGGTTTGTGTCATAGATTTATTATTAATTTAATAAAATTATGGCATAAATATAAATTGATTTTTGGTAAAACAAAAATTAATAAACACACAAAACTCTTTCTCTCTCAAATTTCTTCACATTGCCGTGAACTCCATGGAAGGGCAAAGGAAGATTTGATCTTCTATCTCCATTTTTGCTAGCACAAGCAAGGGATCAAAAGAGGTGATAGGGAAACCATCAAAGCTTGGAATACAAAAGCTTGGAGCTTCAAGTCTTCTTCCTCCTCTTGGCCGAATCTTCCAACACTTGGAGCTTCCACCATTTGATCATCTTCTTCATCACATAGCTTTGTAAGTATGATTCCGCCATGCTTCAAGTCTTTTATATATATTCATTTATAGTATTTCATGAATGCTTAATCTTTTTCCTTGGGACATATATAGAAACCAACAATGGTATCATGGAGCCATGGTTAAGCATGAAATACTTTAGGTTAAATTTGACAAAATTGGTTGAAGCATGTTCTTGTGAATTTGATGAATAAGTATGCTTGCATGTATATAGAATGATATTACATGGAATCAATTTTATGAAAAATGCATTGGATGATTTTTCCCCAAAATTTTGACCTTGGCCGAATGGGTGTGGTAAATTGATAAAAGCATGTTCTTGTGAAATTTGATGAATAAGTATGCTTGCATGTATATAGAATGATATTACATGGAATCAATTTTATGAAAAATGCATTGGATGATTTTTCCCCAATATCTTCACCTTGGCCGAATGGCATGAAGAAATTGATATAAGCATGTTCTTGTGAAATTGATTAATAAGTATGCTTGCATGTATATAACATGATGTTATATGGAATCAATTTTATGAAAAATGCATTGGATGATTTTTCCCCAAATCATGCCTTGGCCGAATGTGTTGCTACTTGGAGTGGATTGGATTTTTTGTGTTTAAGATCATTGGATGACTTAGAACGTGTACGGAACGTAGATTAGTAATTCAATCGGATTGAAAACCAAATCGACACAAAAACTCACCTTGGCCGAATACATAAGACATGTAATGAGTTGATTTTTTTGTTAAAATTAATGTTGGACATTTATTTTGAACAATACATGATTAATAAATTAAATGGGTATTTTTGAAATATTTGGTTTAATATATTAATCTTGGTATTACACTTTAATTAATTGGACTTTAATGTTTGGAATATTAAAATTTAATTAATGGGCTTAATTGGTGAATTGGGCTTTTAATATTGTATTTGGGCATAATGGGCTTGGTTGGACCAAGTAGATTTGGGCCAAATGGATTGGATCCAATTTGGGCCTAAATCACTCCATTAAGTCCAAATATAATATAATGGGCTTTAATAATTTAATTGGGCCTTATGGGCTTGAAATTGGTTTTATGGCACTTAAGGGTGATTCCTTATTTGGGCTTGGTAATTGGGTATGACCCACATTGACCAAAGCCCAAGCCTTAATAAATCAATTGAAAGCCCATTTGACTTGAATTAAATTAAACATTGGATGTTAGTTGGGCTTTGAGACCCAATAGAATTGGATTTAGAATCTAAGTCTTTAAAGCACATTAAAAGTGTAAACATTTAATTTGGAATTAAATAATTGAATTAGTATTGAATACGAATTAAATTAGATTTAATTAGTAGTTCGATATAATTCGCGAATTCGTACCTTATGTACTTATTCTCAATCGAGTTGGACTCGCGCAAAATCAAACCGTTGTTTGAACATTGGATGATCACTTTAACAAAGACTAATTAATTGGATTAGATTGGTTGTAAAAGCATGTCTTGTTTGAATATATATGTATGTGATGAATGAATAGTGTATATCGGATGGATATTAGAAGGGAAAGGGTAATTTTAGAATTATTGTAAATTTGGAATTTATAAATTGGACCTGCGTGTCCAGCCTTATCTCTTTATCTCTTTGTATTCTCTTCTCACCTAATTCCCCTCAATGTAAATGAGGTTTCTCTTATTGTATTATGTAATTGGGTAGAAGTAGAATAGTGCTAACGGGGAGAGGAAAGGGAGTGATTTGTTCTAGGAACAAGTTGTTTATATATCCATCCGCATATCACTATTACTTTACTTTACGCGCTTTATGATGTTTTAGAAGCATGCTTAAGGGTGTATGATGATGAGACCTAACAAAGATAAATTAATTGGTTGCCAATTACGCAAAAATCCCTCAAACATATTAAGCGATTTTCCTTCCGTTGAATGATTCTTTCTCAAGATCCGAAATTGGCATTGGTTTGTTGGCCAAAGTCAAGACCTTTGTCAATTGAGGATGTTTTGAATCATGAGAGTTTTGTTCCACATCGGTGTCCTGTCCAAGTTGTGATTTGTTGGCCAAAGTCAAGATCACTTCTTGTCCATCGACATTGATTACGAAATTTTCCTTGTCAATGGGTCCCGCTTAACTGGAATCATTAGGTTTGTTTGTGCCAAAGCCAAGGCTTAGTTGATTCAGAGGAAATGGTTAGGAAAATGTATTAGATACATTGACATATGTATAGATATATATGTTTCGGACTTGGATGTCCACCTACCGGATCTAGGAATTGGATGGGATCCAATTGATCTTCGAGATCTACCTAGTTAAATATCATACACTTGTTGGCCAAAGTCAAGGTTGTGTGTTATTTAACGGGATCCTAGCCCACTAGGAAATTCGATTTCCCGAGTTGTCTACAGAGGGTTAGAAACTTGAAGAAAATAGTGGGAGGCTATTATTGAATTTGCAATTTCATTCAGATATTTAGCCTTACGCGTCTTTCAAAATTATTTCGTCAATATTTTAAATAATTAGTTGGACTAATATATTGTTATTTTTATATGTAACAGTTTGACTGTACCCATAACATCGTTGACTTTATAGTTGGACTATAGTTGTCAAGATGATGGCAAAGGTAATATCCGCGACATAATCATGGGCGATAATGTCTTCAAAGGGACAAACTTTGCCGACTGGGAAATGAACCTCAAGATAGTGCTTGGGGCTGAGAGGATACTGTATACTATTCAGAGACCTCTCCCGCCTAAACCCACTGAGCCACTGGAGCTAGAGTTATGGAAGACTCATAGTGATGATTGTGACCAAGCTCAGTCAGTTATGCTAGCTGCAATGACTCAGCATTTCAGACGCCAGAATAGGGACTGGATCCCTATAACATGATGGCAAGATTGCGTGATCTTCACCGCACCAATAAGCGGATGAAGAGGTACGAGCTAGTAAGGAAACTCTTCCGCTCCCGGATGACAGACGGCGCATCAGTTGAAGCCCACGGGGCTCAAATGATTGCCGATATTGATGAGTTGGCCAATATGGGAATAGTCTTGGAGGCTGATCTGACTATAGATATGATCTTGCAGTCACTTCCTGATACTTGGAAACAAATCATAGTCAACTACAAGTTGATGGATACTGACGACACTCTTGGAGAGTTGTTGTCTGTGCTGAAGGAGTCCGAAAGGGAACTCCTAAAGGGGCAAGCGCGAGGCGCATTTTGCATTGACCTCTCATGCGCCAAAGGGTGGCCCCAAGGCAATTGGAGGTGCAAGGAAGAAGAAGTTCAAGAAGAAGGTAAAGGCAAGTTGACAGTGGCTTCTAGGAAGCCAAAGGACAAATCTCGCGACATCTGCCTCAACTGCGGCAAGAGGGGTCACTGGAAACGTGACTGCCGAATGAGCATTGTGCAGAGGGAGGATATCAAGGCTGGCAAGGCCATTGCCTCTGGTATGTTTGTTATTGAGATAAATATGAATACTTCTAGTTTTAAAAATTGGATTTTTGATTCTGGTTGTGGTGCTCATATTTGTACTGATGTGCAGGATCTGCATGATAGCAGGGTGCTGGCATCAGGGGAGATGGATCTACGGGTCGGAAACGGAACACCAGTTGCTGTTTTGGCCGTAGGGACTTTTGTTTTAGTACTGCCCTCAGGGCATGAACTTAAACTTTTGAACTGTTATTTTGTGCCTAGTTTAACTAGGAATATTATATCTGTATCCTTGTTAACCCAGCAGGGTTACACTTTTGTATTCAGGAACACAGGGTGTTATTTATATAAAAATGATGCAGAAATTTGCACAGCTGTTGCAAATAACGGTCTTTATATTTTGAATATAAATGAATCTCCTAAAATGACAAACAAAAGGCTCAAAAGGAGTAATCTAAAAGATGAAGCTTATATGTGGCATTGTCGTCTAGGACACATCAACAAGACTCGCATATCCACACTTTCAAAGAGTGGGTACTTGGACGAATTTGATCCCAATTCATATGACGTCTGCGAATCTTGTCTTTTAGGCAAAATGCCTAAATCACCTTTTAGCGGTAAAGGTGAACGTGCCACAGAACTGTTAGCTCTCGTTCATACTGACGTATGCGGGCCCATGTCTAGCCAGGCTAGAGGTGGATTTCACTACTTCGTAACCTTTACAGATGATGCATCTCGTTACGGTTATGTGTATCTTATGAGACACAAGTCGGAAACTTTTGAGAAATTCAAAGAGTTTCGACACGAAGTGGAGAAACAAACAGGGAAGAGTATTAAGACATTACGGTCAGACCGTGGTGGCGAATACTTAAGTTATGAGTTTCAAGATTACTTGAAAGAATATGGTATTCTTTCACAGTGGACTCCTCCTGGAACACCGCAATTAAACGGTGTGTCCGAACGGAGAAACCGCACCTTGTTGGACATGGTGAGGTCAATGATGAGTCGCACTGAGCTACCAATATCCTTCTGGGGATACGCATTAAACAGTGCTATACTTATTTTGAATAAGGTACCGTCGAAGTCTGTTGAACAGACTCCATATGAGATATGGACAGGAAGGAAACCAGGTTTCTCTTTCCTAAAGATTTGGGGATGCTGGGCATATGTTAAACGTTTGGAAGGTACCAAACTTGAACCCAAATCTGATAAATGCCTTTTCGTTGGATATCCTAGGGAAACCAAAGGATATTACTTCTATCACCCACAAGAGAACAAAGTATTTGTTGCTCTACATGCGGTTTTTCTTGAGAAGGAATTTATAAATGCAGTGGTAAGTGGGAGGAAAGTAGAACTCGATGAAGATCGTAGTGATACTGTTCCTGGCAATGAATCAACGACGGAACAAGAACAGACCATCCGGGATGAGTCTGTACCACAAACTTCACATACACAAGGACCGCGTAGGTCGGAGAGAGTCAGAACAGTACCTGAGAGGTATGGGTTCCTGATCTCACCTCATATAGATATTAATCTTATTGAGGATAATGAGCCGGCTACGTATGAGGAAGCGATACAAAATATCGATTCCGCTTTATGGCAAGAAGCCATGAAGTCCGAGATGGATTCCATGTACGCCAACCAAGTTTGGACACTGGTTGATGCACCAGAAGGCGTAAAGCCTATTGGATGCAGATGGATCTTCAAGAAGAAGACCGACATGGATGGCAACGTACAAACGTACAAGGCTAGGCTTGTAGCGAAGGGGTATCGTCAACAATATGGTATTGATTATGACGAAACCTTCTCACCCGTTGCCATGATTAAATCCATTCGGATAATGCTTGCAATAGCTGCATATTTCGACTTCGAGATATGGCAGATGGACGTTAAAACCGCTTTCCTTAACGGAAACCTTTTGGAGGATGTTTATATGCAACAGCCTGACGGTTTTATCGTACCTAGACTTGCAAACAAGGTTTGTAAGTTAAATCGATCCATTTATGGATTGAAGCAAGCATCACGGTCATGGAATCAGCGTTTTGATGAGATCATAAAGGAATATGATTTCGTGCAAAACGCAGATGACCCTTGTGTATACAAGAAGGTTAGTGGGAGAGCACTTACTTTTATTGTCCTTTATGTCGACGACGTATTGCTTATAGGCAATGACATTCCCATGCTAACGTCGGTGAAAGCTTGGCTTTCATTAAAATTCTCCATGAAAGATCTGGGAGAAGCAGCCTTTATTCTTGGAATAAAGATCTACAGGGATAGATCTAGAAAGCTGCTTGGACTCTCCCAGAGTACATACATTGATAAAGTGTTGAAGAGATTCAACATGGAACAATCCAAGAGGGGATTGGTTCCAATGGTACGTGGTACCTCTCTGTCTAAGGACATGTGTCCTAAGACTCAGGAAGAGAGAGACCACATGAGTCGGATACCGTTCGCCTCGGCAGTCGGATCGATCATGTATGCCATGATATGTACACGACCTGATGTCTCATATGCTTTGAGCATGTGCAGTCGCTATCAGGCCGATCCAGGTGAAGGTCACTGGATAGCAGTTAAGAATATCCTTAAGTATCTTAAACGAACTAAGGATGCTTTCTTAATTTATGGAGGTGGAGAACTTGCGGTATCTGGGTATACCGATGCAAGTTTCCAAACCGACAAGGATGACTACAAGTCGCAATCCGGGTACATTTTTTGCTTGAATAACGGAGCAGTGAGCTGGAAATCTTCCAAGCAAGATACTGTTGCCGATTCAACAACAGAAGCGGAGTACATCGCTGCATCTGAAGCAGCAAAGGAGGCAGTTTGGATCCGAAAGTTCCTAATCGGATTAGGAGTAGTTCCGTTAGCAGCTGAGCCCGTTCCATTGTATTGTGACAATAACGGGGCTATAGCACAGGCTAAGGAACCAAGGTCTCATCAACGGTCCAAGCATGTTCTTCGACGTTATCATCTGATTCGGGAGATTATACATCGTGGCGATGTAAAAGTCGAGAAGGTCACATCAGATGACAACATTGCAGATCCGCTGACGAAAGCTGTTCTACAGCAAGTTTTTGAACGACACATACATAGTTCGGGTATTAGATGCTTGAGTGACTGGCTATAGGCCAAGTGGGAGATTGTTAGACATTATGTCCCATAGCGTCACTGTTTGTAAATGATATTGTATTATTGTACAAAATTAACTATGTGATAATGAAATTGCCTTTTGCCGTTTTGTAATATTATTTACTTTGACTTATAAATGGCGAAAGTCCATATGATTAGTACCTGGACTGAGAATGATATGAGACAGTATCAGTCCCCAAAGGTTTAATCATTAAATATCCCTAGTCGTAGTATTATCGAGACTGGACATCGATAATGCGGAATAGACTAGTATTGCGCTTGTGCACGTTGTGAGGGCACAACGGCATAGTTCTCATATATTTAAGTATTGGATACTTATGCAAGTGCGATAGGAGGTTGTGTTTTACCGATGGTACGGAAAACAGCTTCGCTCTGGATAGACCCCCCGGAATCCCATTGGTAGTATGTCTGCGTGTCTATGGGAGGCCGCATCAGGGTAGGTGTATATGGTCTTAACCTGAGACTTACATCGCTAGTACTTGCGACAATCGGTAAACTTTGGTTTTGGTGGTTGGGGACCTTAACCGGTTCTGTGTACACCTCTTCTGGGTTTATCGAGAATCGTAGTGTACTGGATGTGATGTCAAGATGGAAGTATCGCTTCAGACATATGGAGGTGATGATCACGCAGGACACAGAACTAGTACTCTATAAAAGGTTGCAACCGTCGGGACAATATGACAAGGTCAGGATTGTCCGATTTAAAGAGACTAGTTGCTTGATGTCCGATATATGTTTCGTACGGGGCAGACACATCTCCAGCCCCAGGCCTAGCATGTGATCATCCGATACTGGATCGATGTACGCAATACTACGGTATACTACGCGCTGATACAGATCTTATATTCCTATAAGAATATTTCTGGAGAATTGGGTAGGCATGGCGCTTTGCTAGAAGCCAACCTTGTCTTGTAAAGGTAAAGACGTAGTACGAGGTACGTACGTGTTCGGATTATCCGACGACCGTATTTACTGCTGCAAAATATCCGGAGATCTCTTGGGTCGCTTCCTGAAGATTCACCTATGATATTTGATTCGGACTTAATTAATCTTGGATTAATTGCGGAGAAACTTTATCTTGGATAAAGTGCCTAATTTAGAGAGAGAACGATTAATTTGGAATTAATCGATAAATTATTATATTCGATATAATAATCGAAATTCGATTTCGACGCGAAATTAAAATTAGATTTTAATTCGGGCATACGAGTTAATTTAGAATTAATTCGTAAGCGACGTAAATATAATTTCGCTAGGAGCGATTATTTATTTAAATCCGATTAATTAACGTCGCGACGCTAAGCTCGGTATTTCGGAAATATCGAACCCGAACGCGTGAGTGGACGTGGGCCCACTTTCATTGGGAAACGTGTGGGGCCCACATGACACTTGTCATTATATTTATGCATTATTTAATTGATAAGGCATTGCATGGTGATAGTGTGCATTACACTCAAAGGTTTTGCATGGAGTTTGAGTGTTTGACACTCTAAGCCATTGCATGGTTTATGTGTCATAGATTTATTATTAATTTAATAAAATTATGGCATAAATATAAATTGATTTTTGGTAAAACAAAATTAATAACAACACACAAAACTCTTTCTCTCTCTCAAATTTCTCACATTGCCGTGAACTCCATTGAAGGACAAAGGAAGATTTGATCTTCTATTCTCCATTTTGCTAGCACAAGCAAGGGATCAAAAGAGGTGATAGGGAAACCATCAAAGAGCTTGGAATACAAAAGCTTGGAGCTTCAAGTCTTCTTCCTCCTCTTGGCCGAATCTTCCAACACTTGGAGCTTCCACCATTTGATCATCTTCTTCATCACATAGCTTTGTAAGTATGATTCCGCCATGCTTCAAGTCTTTTATATATATTCATTTATAGTATTTCATGAATGCTTAATCTTTCCTTGGGACATATTATAGAAACCAACAGGTTAGAACCATGAGGAAAATACTAAAGCAATAAGGTTCCTTCAATACTTGAAAGAGTATAGTTAGTCTTTCAATGAGACTCCTAACCGAACATGTCATTTGACGGTGGGTCCGACTGAGAAACCGAATTTTGTTGGACTGAATAAGGTTAATGAATGAGTCACTCGAGCTAAAAACCATGTTCCTTCAATGGATAAGCATAAACAGTGCAAAACTTTGATTTTGAATATGTTTACATAAAAGCTGTTTAACAGATTGCATATTAGGTATGAACAGGAAAAGAAAACTAAGTTTTCTCAGTCCTGAAGATTTGGGAAATGTCACGGCATATTTTGGATGATACCAAACTAAAACCCAAATCGGATAAGTGCCAATTGTAGTTATCATAAGGGATACCAAAGTATATTACTTATACATCTCCAAGAGAACAATGTATTGTTTTGCTCACCATGCGGTTTTTCTAAGAGGAAACTATATGCAGTGTTAAGTGGGAGGAAATAAAAAACTCGAATGAAAATCGGGATTATACTATTCCAGGAACCGATTCCTAATGGAACATAATAGTTCATCATGATGAAACTATAACAATATCTTTCGAATACACAAGAACCACTTAAGTCGGAGAGATTCAGAAATAACCTGGGGTATGGGTTTCTGATCTCACACCTCAATAAGATGTCAATCTTATTGAGGAATACCAACTGACTACGTATGAGGAAGTTATACAAGGTATCGACGATCCATAGTATGGCAAAGTGCCATGAGTCAAATGGATTACATGTATAACAACCAAGTTTAGACACTAGTTGTTTGTAACGTAAGGCAGTATGCCTATGGTACTATGTAGTCTTCAAGGAAGACATAAATGGAAGGCAACTACCAAAGTACTAAGCTAGGCTTGTAGCGGAAAGGTATCGTTATCAACATTTGTCGATTACGACGAAACCTTTTACTTTGTTGCCATTGTTAAATCCATTTGGATAAGGCTTGCTATGCTGCATATTTTCATTTTATGAAATATTCAGCTGAACGTCAAAATTGCTTTCCTTAAAACGGAAACCTTTTGTAGGATGTTTACAACATCCTTTCGGTTTTGTCATAACCCATACTAGCAAACAAGGTTTTTGCAGGTTATTCGTCCATGTTTGATTGAAGCAAGCATTGAGTTCTGGGAATTATCGTTGTGATGTATCGTAATGGTTGTATGATTTAATTCAAAATGAAATGATTCTGTGTATATAAGGAGGTTAGTGGGAGTGCACTGACAATCGTGTCCTATAAATAATGATAATATATGTCATTTTCGTGGAAAATGATATTCCCAAATAACAATCGTTGAAAGCTTGGCTTTCATAAGAAAAATTCTATGTAGAATTCTTAGGAGAAACAACCTTTATTCTAGGAATAGAGATCTACTGGGATAGATTTAAAGTTGTTAACACTCTCCGAGAACTCGTACATTAAAATAAATATACGTGACCTGGTGTCTCATACGATTTGAGCATATGGAGTCACAATCAGGCCAATCCATGTGATAGTCACTGGATTGATGTTAAGAACATCCTTGAGTATCTTAGAGAACTAAGGATGCTGTCTTAAAACTATGGAGAAGCAGAACTTGAAGTGATTGGGTTCACTGCTGCAAGTTTCCTAAATCGATAAAGACGACAATAAGTCGTAATAACGGTACTATACAGTTTTGAATAACAGAACAATGAGCTGGAGATCTTCCAAGTAAGATACTATTACCAAATAAACAATAAAAGTGGGATATTACTGCAGCTGAGGCAGCAATAGAAGCCATTTGGGTCGATAACAAATCTAATTAGATTAGATATAGTTCTGTTAGCAGCTGAGCTAGGCTACAACGCAGACTAAAGAATTAATGGTCTCATCAACGATCCAGAAAGATACTTCAATTATTCATCTGATCCGTTCGGATCATACATCGTAGCGATGTGATGATCGAATATATCGCATCGACGATAATCTGGAAATCCGCTGACGAAAGCAATTTCCTCAGTAGTATTTTGAGCCAACCATACATAGTTCGGGTGTAAGAATAAGAAACTCGAGTGAATGCTATAGGCCAAGAGTGTGAGATTGTTGGAAAATTATGACCCAGTAGCGTCACTATTTGTATAGATCATGGTGTTGTTGTACAAATTAACTAGG
>SKCR01037582.1:0-157203 GCA_019454045.1 Zanthoxylum bungeanum
TTATAATTATATATTAATTTATTATATATTAAATAATTTTATTAGAAATGATTCTCATTCCTCCATTCCTATTACGATTAAATAAACACATCATTCGGGAGTTGACTCCACACTAAGGACAGACGGGTGGACTTAAATGAAATGCACTTTAAGGAGAAGAAAGTCAAATTTCTTTTCTCGTCTCTTTTGTCATTGTCTTTCAATTTTACATTTTCTGTAAAATAAAAGGTCACGCTTTTCTATTCAAATAAAAATAAAAAACTTTTTAATTAAATAATATTTAATTACAGTGATAATGATATTCAACATTTCATTTGAACTAAAAACTCATTAACTCTATTAAAATCCTATGTAAATATAAAGTGATAATTTCAATTTAAACCTTATTTAATCTAAAAATATGTTAATTCAAATCTAATTTAATTTAAATAAAAGAATATAATCTTAACTTTTATCAAATATTAAAATATAGATAATCTTATTATCAAAATTTATATTTATCCAAAAATAAATAGATAAAAGGAATAAATTATTTGAAAAACACGCATTTTCAAATTCTGTCTCTTTTAAGTAAATAATTAATTAATTAAATTTTATCTAATTAATTAATTCATGTCTTGATAGATTTGTGTAATAATATTTTATATACACCGAATCTATACATGATAAATGCTCATACAACCTCAAGGGGTGCCTGATTGATAAAGATTTTGGGCTTGAGTGGTTTGCTCACTCTCAGGTTCAAAATTCAAATCTCACTAAATGTATTTCCTTGGGGCCATGTTCTATAGTGTAAAAAGCCAACGACTTACCTGGATCTGTGCTGGGAAACTTCTGAGGGCGCGATGTACAGGTCCAGAAGATTAATCAAGGTGCTCGTAAGGTGGCCCGAACGCCATATTAAAAAGAAAAAAAGAAAAAAGAAGAAGATAAATGCTCATACCAAAACCAAACATGCAAAATTACCTAAATGTCATTGTCTTCATTCAATGTTATGGAGCTAACTCGGGACCTAATGGACATATAACAGTTAGCTCTAATAAATTAAAATTTCGAATAAACACTTTTGTCGATCTATTTAATTTATTAACTTTGTAATTATTTCACTAAGAAACCGAAGTTGCACACTAAATGTTATAGATAAATTATATTATCTGAAATTGCACTCTAAACTTCTAGTTATTCACTAAAACTATGAAGTTAAACTCTAAATATTGTAGATAAATTATATATTAATGGTCTGTTTAGTATTATAGTTTGACATGTGGTGAGATGATAAAATTATATTTTGGTCAAAATACAGTTTTTAAGTGTTTGGTTAATGATGAGAAATTGCGATTATCAATCGTGATTTCTTTTAAAAAATGAGTTTTGCAAAAGATAAAATTTTTAGCTTTTCTACAACATCAAAATATTAAAAACGCATTGTCCATGTTTATCATAACCAAGAAGATTAATTCATTAAATATTTCAATAACTATTATTAAAAATTGAGCTCATATGTACAAGATCTGAATCAATTTCTCAATAAAATAATTATATGATCCTTTTGCATATAATTGTTATATGCTCGTTTTAAGGCTACATGAATTTCATGATATTCATCAATACTAAATTAACCAAGGCAAAATAATATATATTTTATTTATAAACAATAGCTAAGCATTTAATGTATTCTTTTATAGGACACATATCATCACAATCCAGTACATGTCCCCTATGCTAGTTTCTCAAACAACTTAGATAGATCCGGCCACGGTTCCGATTCGGAATCAAAACCGAATCGGTTCCGTACGGTTCGATTAGGGTTCCCATCCTAATCGAACAATTAGAATCGGACCGTTCCAACTGGAACCGTTCGATTCCACTATTAAAATTCAAATAAATTTAATTTAATAAAATTCAAATAAATAAATTTTATTATTATATTTATTGGATAATAATATCCAATTATAAATTTCTTTAAAATTTAATTTTCATTTAAAAAAAAAAGAATTATTGTGGAATCGTCCGGTTCAGTTCTGGTTCCCGATTCCACATTTTTGTGGAACTGAGAACCGACCAGTTCGATTTCGATTCAGAACCGAACCAAACTGGTGGCCAAATCTGAACTTAGAAGATAGGTAGGTCTTAACTACAACATGTAATCCACACACGATCTCTATAATTATAATCCACACAATTTCATTTACAACTTCTAAAGCTACATTTATATATTTAACAATTTAAAGATAATTATTAAACGAAATAAATATTTACAGGGACCGTCTCACCATATACAAATTTATAAAGTATGTGATATCATTAGGGGTGGTAAAACGAATCGAATTAAAATGTGATAGATTCGTATTCGATTCGTTTATTAAACGAATTCAATATCAAGATTCGTATTCGATTCGTTTATTAACGAATCGAATACGAATATTCGATTAGTCATGATATCACTCAATAACATAATTTATCATAATTAATTTATATTAATTATTCATATGAAATATGTAATTAATATATTTACTAAAAATAACTCACCAAATATCGATAATATTATTTTTTATATGGTAATTAGTCATAATTTCTTGAATCTTAATTGAAAAATAATAATAAAAAGAATTCTAAACGAATAAACAAATCAATAAGCTTAAATTCGTATTCGATTCGTTTAATAAAAGTATCGAATCGAATTGACACATTTATTAAACGAATCAATTTTTTCAAACCCGTATTCACTTTAAAGCGACTCGAACAAATAAACAAATCCTACTATCCCTAAATCTCATACAAATAAAAAATTTATTTTTTATTTTTTAGGAACTAACCGATCAGAATATGGACCAACACCCACCATGAATATTTATTTAAATTTCACACAACAACTGTCATATAAATTGCATGCTTCATCCACATCATATCAACTCCCAAGTACAAAAATCTTACATCACAAAATTTCTCCCCAATCCAACGGCCCATATTAAATCCATCACAAAATCAAAACCGCCATCACCAATCCTTTTACGTGGCATAAGATCGCCACGTACCCAACTTACTTGCCCTAGTCTAATTGCCCTGCCCCCACCAAAAAAGCAACTCAAAAAAATTATTACTTACTTCATCATAATCAACACGAACATAGAAACCCTTTAAATTCTAGAAGCCAAATCAGTAACTCTCCCGCAACGGCCTGCCCCTTCGGCTTCTGGTGAGTCCACTTCCATTGCTTTTATCTTTTTTCGCGCTTGTACTTGGACTCTCGTTTAGGGTTTATGGTTCGAAACCGTTGGATTAGGGTTTGTTGTTTGTTTTTTTCGTTCTTGATTACGATTCATTTTAGCATCTGGTGATGGTTTTATCGCAATAGGGTTGCGTTATTTTTCCAAATTGAGTGAATCTATTTGATACTTTATGAATTGAATCACTAGCAACATTTGAAATAGCATTATGAATTTTACTTGTAGCGATTTGAAATGATACTTGTAAAATTGTGAATCAAGATCAGTGTTTTTTAAGAGAGAAGAAATGTGAGGGAAATGCGTGGAACTTTTTTTTATCCATAACCATAGACAAATAAGTCCTTGAATTTTTATAAAAGGGCACGTGGAATTGTGATAAGAATGTTGATTGTATTCTTGCATCTGGTAGGTTTTACCTGAAAGTCTGCTAATCAAGTATGGGAGACAGTGAAACTCTAGTTGCTGAAACATCTGCAGTTATGAGCTATAACTCGGCAGGATATACTAATGCTGGCTATGCTGATGCAAGCACAAATGGTGTTCCTGATGCCAGTGCTTCTGCTCCCGGGACGATCGGAGATTATGCTGTTTCTGGGGTATCGGCAAATGCAGCTTATTATGTACATGGCATAGTTGATGGAAATGCTTATAACATGGATCCAAATGCTGTTATGCAACACGAACAGGCTCTAGATGTCGGGGCCCCTGGCAGTAGTGATAATGTTGCTGGTTCAGAAAATAAATCCTTGGGGTCATCTCAAGCTGCTGGTTATAGTTCTATGAATGGCAGTGTTGTTAGTGAAGCGGAAAATGTCCTATCAACAGAAAATGGAAGCACTTTGGGTATTGAAAGTGGAGCTGCTGGACAAGAGTTTGTGGATGGTTCTGGTGTGTCTTCTCTGGCATGCTTTTCTTCTAGTTCTGTTTGGGTGACTTCTTGTAGAGCCAGTTTTTGTTATTGTGATTTGTGAAGTATAATCTGCAAATAACTCGAAAGTGTGTGGCAAATTATTTGAGTATGAAAGTTTTGGGTGATATGAATAAACTTTACCATGCATGAGTGTCTTCAGGCGCGTAAGTGATTTAATGGAACATTCGGGCTGGCTGGTTTGGTTGTTCTTGCAGGCACAATTTCATTACAATTTTTGCATTCACATTTAAGCTGCATGAAAAGATAGTATGGCAGTAAAATAGAGTTTGTGCCTAATTGGAGTTCACGAAACAGTCTGTGTAACATTTAGTTACTGTAGTGTACTGAACTTATGCTATGTTCAGGACATATATAATCTAAAGTCATGAAATCAGGGTTGGCATTTGGCTTAAATACTTAGGTCTCACGCTTGTGATTGGGTCAAGAATCCTACATTTTCATTAAACTTGAATTTGTCCCCTTCAATTTTATTTTATTTTATTTTATTTTTAGCAGCTATTACTTGTCCGTCATCCAGTTTCCTCTTTATAAGCCATTTCATGGATGTAATGGTTTCTTTTTCTTGACCTCAATTTACATTTTTCATTTGTTCAGGGTTTGGTTTTTGGATGTCCAAAGCCTTTGAACTTTGTTCACCAATGATTTTCTGTAGATTAGATTTTTTTTTTTTTATAAAATTGTTTATGATATTGGGATCTTGTATGTTCGTTTCACCCCCACATCTTTATGCCAGAAATGTCAGGTGAAGAAGATCGTCTATGGAGCATTGTCAAGACTAATTCTTCTGATTTTAGTGCATGGACTGCCCTACTTGAAGAGACAGAGAAGCTGGCACAGGTATGTTGTTCTAGGTAGATAAGTTCATTGTGAATGACAGTCAATTTGAATGGCTTCACTGGAACTCCTCCACTGCTTGGTGCTATCATTAAGTTTATATGTGAGGGGTGTAGCTTATGTATGTGTGCGATGCACCATTATTGGCTTTGTACTGTTGCACTAATATTTTTATCAATACCTTCTGTGCAGGACAATATACTGAAAATAAGAAGAGTCTATGATGCTTTTTTGGCTGAATTTCCATTGTGTTATGGTTATTGGAAGAAGTATGCTGATCACGAGGCACGTGTGGGCTCCATGGACAAAGTTGTGGAGGTTTACGAACGAGCAGTTCAAGGGGTGACATATTCAGTAGACATTTGGTTGCATTACTGCATATTTGCCATAAACACATATGGAGATCCTGAAACCATTCGAAGGTAATAGTAGTTAATTTATCCATTGTTATTTTTGGTTTGCATTGGGAGATGTTGACTGCATGAGTTTTGCCGGTTGAAATGATATGGTAATATCAGTGTTCTAAAAATCGGTCTAGGCGGCCCTAGACTGTCTCGAATATGGTGCAAATAGGACATCTAGGCGGTCTGTGGATCTAGGCGGGTCTAGACGGTCATGTCAAAAAATTGTATTATTGATATGATATTTTATCCATATCCATTTTTTATTTTATTTTATCATAAAATCACAAATATAAGACACTAACTTGATCAAATAAAACTTATATTAATTATTGAATTGATAAAATATAATTACTGAATTGTTCAGTTAAAATAATTGTTATTTGTTGGCTAATTCGGAATTTGAGTGTCTGATTACTGAATTGATCAGTTAAGATAATTATTTTTTTATAGTTCTTTTCAATGACAAACTCATTTTCTTTTGATCTTATATTGCTCATTTGTTTATGGGTTGTTACAAGGTATAATGCTATTGTAAATTGCACTATAACATAAATATAATTTTTTTCAATTAAAGAAAGATGATATAAATACAATATATTTTTTTCAAATAATCAATTACATAATTACAAAAATAATTACAATTTTTTTGAATAAAATAATAAAACCGCCTAGCACGTCCGTCTAGGCGTTAGGCGCTCTGTCACTAACTTTTTTTAGAACATTGGGTAATATATTTTTGTTGCTTTCTAATGTAATTTAAATATGGCTGAACAGTTCGTACACTTGCCAAAAGGTTTGATGGGCATGCACTTTATAAATGACTTTTTTGGTGTGCAAACTCTTGCATTTGAGGGCCTGTGTTGTAGTTGTTTGATGTTAAAACTGTTTTGGCTGCTTTGTTCCTCCCCTTCTTTTCCTAAGACTTGTGTTATAATCAATGTTTAAAAATACGTGGCGGCGCCTCGAGGCGGCCGGCCATTGAGGCGCGAGGCGGACCGCCTCGAGGCGGCGAGGCGGGCGCCTCGATCCAAAACATCAGAATAATAATCAAAATAGTAATATCATAATAATAAAAACATGTTAAATCCAAAATACATTAATTTCTTCATAATTCATAATATATTTATATCCTCCCTTCCCATCTTCCACAGTAATTTCATGCCCGTACTTCCAAGCCGGATCAGATCGAGTTGACATCTTACTACATGAAATCAAATTAAACCACAAGACATCATCAAACAATTACATGTCAAAAGACATCATCATCAAGCAATTACATGTCAAAAGATAACATACTAGCTAATACTTAAAGTCAGTATGTTGCCAAAAGACATCATCAAGCAATTACATGATTTCTGATGCTTTAACTACCTGTTTCTTTAATTTAGTATTAACTAAGAATTCATACAATTTTCATGTGCACTAATATTGAGTAACAATTAACCTCAAGATTCTGCAGTAACACAATACAAGCTAATCACTGAAAGATAAATATTAGTCAGACATAAATAGCAAAAAGATGACTTTCAAGAAAGTCATGTGCCAGTCTTGACAATCTGTCACTGCATCGGTTCATGGATAGCTCAAATCTAAGGCTATCAACTTCCCGAATGTAGAGGGGTGTGTTAAGGCTGGCACATTTTGAGACCTAATCTGCCCAAAACGTCGTCGTTTGGTCTAAAAAAATTAAAAAAAAAAAAAAAATGAGGCGGCCGCCTCACGCCGATTTGGCGGGAGGCGGCCGCCTCAGTCGAAGTGAGGCGGTCGCCTCCAAAAAAACGCAATAGAGGCGGCCGCCTCAGCCGTTTTTTTAAACAATGGTTATAATCACATGGTTAATTTTGAATTATGGTTGTCCTCAACTCTGACATCTGAGTTGCATCATTTTGCAAAATGCTGCTGGGAAGATCTCGACCAGTTAAGGGCTAAGATGGCCTATTTCACTGCTTCATTTCGGACATAGTATGGTTTTTATCAGGAAGATAAATGCAGTGTTTAGATGTGACATAGAGTGAATTGTTCTACTTCATGATTAGTGCAGCTGTCTCAATCTGTGGATGTGTTTGCATCAACCCAGTTAATGGCTATACCCTACGTCTTAACAAATTTTTTCTGCTTCTTGATGCTACTTCAGGCTTTTTGAACGAGGGTTGGCTTATGTTGGGACAGATTACTTGTCATACCCTCTTTGGGACAAATACTTTGAATATGAGTACATGCAGCAAGAGTGGAGCCGGGTTGCCGTGATTTACACTAGGATTTTAGAGAATCCAATTCAACAATTAGATCGGTATTTCAGCAGGTGATTTCTTTTTTGGTTATTATTAGTAATGACGAGCATGTTTGAGGTCGTGACCATTTGCCGTACTTTTGAAATTTTATATTTGTTTTTATGGACTTTTTTCCGTATTTATGTCGTTATTTAATCTTTGATATATTTATGCAAACTTGTGTGTGTGAGGACACACCTATTTCCATACATGCTTGGTAACAGTGTTATTCCGCACAGCTGTGGAATTTAATAATGCAGGAAGGGGTCTCTTCATTGTGCTTATGGTGCAAAGTTTATGTGTACAATAGGTCTTGACAAAATGTTTAGGAAGCAGAACGTTATGAAATTTTGTTACATATAGATGTGCAGAAAGCCAGAAAGAGTGAGAATTGGTTTTGATTTGGTTTGTATGTATGAGCGTTCCTTGTCATACTTCTTATTTATGTGCTTGGAAATGAGCTAAGTGTTTTTGGATACTTATATATGTTGTATAAGCTTTAATTTATGCAGTCCCCCTTCAGTATTTGCCTATACATTTCTAATATATCAAGTGGTTCAATTTTACAGTTTCAAGGAGTTCGCTGCAAGTCGACCTTTATCAGAATTAAGGACTGTTGAGGAAGCAGATGCTGCTGCTGCTGCACCACCTTTGGAGACTGGTGGTGAAGTAAAAGCAAATGAGGTAGAGGTTCAACCTGATGCTGCTGAACAGACTTCTAAACCTGTGAGTTCTGGTCTAACAGAAGCAGAGGAGTTGGAGAAGTATATTGCCATTCGAGAAGAGGTGTATAAGAAAGCTAAAGAGTTCGATTCGAGGATCATTGGTTTTGAATCAGCTATCAGGAGGCCTTATTTTCATGTCAAGCCACTTAGTGTCGCTGAGCTTGAAAACTGGCATAACTATCTGGACTTTATTGAACGAGATGGTGACTTCAACAAGGTATTTGGGTTTGTTTGCAGTCCATCTTTGAGAATCTCTGGTTTGTAGCTTTTAGTTGTCTCTTGATTATAAGTTGACTTACAGTTAAGTAATATCTGCTGCATCATATGCTTTATTGGCTAATCGTTGGGTGAAGCAACTTTTTAAACGGGAAATTGAACTGAGACTAAAGGATGGGCCTTCGATTTGGTTACTTTAAGGCTAAGTACTTCAAACCTTCATTTGTCTGATGGACGTTTTAGGTTTGTGATGTGTTGTATAGTATATTTTATTCTTTTAAAAGTTCCCATGTTATGCATGCAGGTGTGTTCTTGTCTTCCTAACCATCTATCTGTCAAGCAAGGAGGGTCCCTTTCGTATATGAGGGGCCTCTCTATTCCACTAATGGAGTATTTCTTATGCGTATCTCTTTTGTACTTTTTGTCGTCTCTTTGGCTCATGTATTGGTGAATTATTATACTTCTTGATATGCGATGTGTTTTTATTGTGCACTAGGTGGTCAAGCTATATGAAAGATGTTTGATAGCATGTGCCAATTATCCTGATTACTGGATACGATATGTTTTGTGCATGGAAGCCAGCGGAAGTATGGATCTAGCAGAAAATGCACTTGCTCGTGCAACTCAAGTCTTTGTTAAGGTATTGAATATGCATCTGACTATGATATTTGGCATGAAGCTTGTATTCTTTCCTCTTTCCTTCAAATAATAATAAGGAAGCATGTGTTACTGGCTCTCATATTAAGATGAAGGACATTCTCATATTTTTTGTCCTTTTAATGAGGGGTATTCTAGTTTTTCATTCGTGATATCTTTGTTTGCTGTGCTTGTGGCTGGTCTCTGATTAATAACTTTTAACAAGTGATTTTTGAGCCCCCAAGAGGTGTGGCTTGATGGAAAATGGCTTAGAACTTGGTTGTCAGGTCCTGGGTTTGAGTACAGGGGGTGCATTTCTTGTAAGAGCCTGGAGCAGCTGGGGGTTTTACCTGCTCCGCTTAAGCTTGGGTCAGGTGGTTTGGCGGCGAGGTTTCCAACGTTTAAAAAAAAAAGTGATTTTTGATCTATAGATATTATTGGCAGTTGAATTATACTTGGGAGCAGATCTCCAGAGTGTTGATTTTTAGGCATGCAACATACTTGTTACCTCTTATTTTTTTCTCTCGTTTTCTGTAATTTACTAGTGAGAGCTGTTTGTTTGTCACCAAAATTTGAACAGATGCTACCGGAGATTCATCTATTTGCTGCCCGTTTCAAAGAGCAGAATGGGGATATAGATGGTGCTCGAGCTGCTTATCAACTTGTACATACAGAAACTTCTCCTGGCCTTCTTGAAGCAATTATTAAGCATGCAAACATGGAACGTCGGTTGGTAGGTTTTGTAACCTCAGTTTCCGAGTGTTTTAAGTATCAATACGGATGTTGCGTGTTTTACTTGATTGTTTTTCATGCTTTTGCAGGGGAATCTTGAAGATGGCTTTTCTTTATATGAGCAGGCCATATCCATTGAAAAAGGGAAAGAGAATTCACAAACATTACCCATGCTGTATGCACAGTACTCCAGATTTTTGCACCTGGTGGGTTGATTTTTACTTTTGTGCTTGCATCCGATCTTTTTATTGTTAAATTGTAAGCTTATGATTAATTGCTATGGTTAATATTTAAGTCATTATCTACAAAAAAAGAGGGTAGCTTAGATGGATGTGTGGGTAGACTAGAAGAGAGAGCTAAACATGAAGAAATTAGGAAGAAAGTGGGTGTAACACCCAGTGTTTAAAAATACGTTTCGAGGCGGCCGCCTCGGACCGCCTCGCACCGCCTCACGGCGTCGGCGCGTCGAGGCGGCCGCCTTATACGCTAACAACCGAGGCGGCCGCCTTTCACCGATGAGGCGGCCGCCTCACGCAGACTCGGCGCGAGGCGGTCCAAGGCGGCCGCCTCGCGTTCTTGTGCCATTTTTTTTATTTTTTTTTACCATTGAAACGACGACGTTTTGGGGGTGCCAAAACGTCGTCGTTTTGACTTCTTTATAAAAAAAAAAAGGGTTAAATCATTTTACTGCATCGACGCATCTTCGTCTAGGGTTTCTTTGTCTAGGGTTTCTTCTTAGCATCGACGCATCTTCTCAATTTCAACTAGGGTTTCTCGTCTCAGCATCGACGCATCAGCTTCTCGGCGTTTCGTCTTCAGCTTCTCGGCGTTTCGTCTTCAGCTTCTCGGCGTGTCTTCTTCAGCTTCTCGGCGTTTCGTCTTCAGCTTCTCAGGCTCTCAGCTTCGTCCATTGCGGGTATATAATGATTTTTACTTGAAAATTGAATGAATGTTAAATAATATTTGGTATCTTCCCTTCTCAAAGTTTATTTATTCACGTGTTACTGCTCCTTTGGCTCTCTGTTCATAGGTGTAAGCATGTGGGCTTACTCTCTTATTTATGTTTCTATGCCTCTGCTACTTCCTTATTTGAGGTTTCTTAGCACAACATACAGTATTTTCCCTGAAATTACAAACTAGAATGATTTTTCATCAGGCTCTCAGCTTTAAGAAATGAATGTATTTTGAATTATTTTTCCGATTTCCGGATCGAGGCGCCCGCCTCACCGCCTCGAGGAGGTCCGCCTCGCGCCTCAATGGCCGGCCGCCTCGAGGCGCCGCCCCGTATTTTTAAACATTGGTAACACCAATTGAGGAGAAGATGAGAGAAATACGACTAAGATGGTTTGGACATGTCCAATGTAGATCTCTAATTGATCTGATGAGAAAATGAGAGCAAATGGTAATGCTATATGTCAAGCGAGGCTGGGGAAAACTTATGTTGATATGGACAGAAACCATAAAAAAGAGACAGAGATTTTACTGAGCTTAATGAAACAATAATCTCGGATAGAGACATAGAGCACAATGGGTTCAACAAATTCATATAGCCGACCCCATCTGGTGGGAAAAGGCTTTGTTTGATTTGGTTTGGAATTGAAAAGGAATGTTTCAATATTCAACCATTTGTGTGGATTGTATGCACTTGTTATGGTTTTAATCATTTGTGAACTGCTATGACCAATGGTTAACCCCTCTTGTATGTTGGTTTTTTCTACTACTATGGTTCTTGCAGCTCTTATTAGCAAATATGGCATCCATCTTTGGCATAGGCTAGCCTGATTGTGTAATTGAATGTACTACGTACTTTATGTTTTGTTTGCTTCTCTGTTTGCTGATGTCTTTCCAGTGATGTATACATGACTGCTCAACATTTGTTCCTTGATGATGAATGATTATATTAGCAGCAATTACTATGGGTTTATTGATAAATGTCTTGTACTTCTTTTTGAATATAGTAGGATATTTATCTTTGAAATTTAAGCTTTCTGTTTGCCATTACTTTGTCTATTTTTTTAACAAAGTTACTGTCGCATTCCTTGTGTTCTTTTAGGTTTCTGGAAATGAAGAGAAAGCTCGGCAAATTCTTGTTGAATCACTTGACCATGTCCAACTTTCAAAACCTGTTCTAGAGGTTTGTGCCCTCCCTCCTGCTCTGTGTTTTGTGTAACCCCCCTGCTGCTCCTTTCATCACACACTCACAAAGAGCTCATGCACTTTCTTTTTGTATTTTCTTTCAAAAATGCCCTTTCTATTAGGTAATATCTTGATTTTTCTGTTCTGTAACATTCAGGCCTTGATTCATTTCGAGTCTATTCAGTCTCCGCCAAAGCAAATTGATTATCTGGACCCATTGGTTGATAAGTTCCTTTTGCCAAATTCAGATAGCCCCAACACTTGGAATGCTGCTGACAGGGAAGAGCTATCTTACATTTTTCTGGAGGTAATAAATTGTGAAGTTTGGGTTTTCTTTTGTTCTGCTGGAAGCTGAATGCATAATACGTTCGATGATAGGAAAAAAATTGTAGGTCTAAACCATCTTCCATTGTCAGTTAATATTTGATAGATCTGAAAACTGTTGTTAAGATTGCAATGCTTATATAATTGTGGTAGTTGCTTAAGTTTAATATTTAAGCTTTTTTTTGGGTTGAATGGTTAGTGTGGCTTGGAGTTGACAATTTTTCCTTGACAAAGCAAAAAAGAAAGATAATATTTTGGAATTTTAGATCTATAAAACCTCGGATCTATAAACATCGATTCCCTGACAAAAAAATTCAGATTTTTTTTGTTACTTGTATCTGAAAGAGTTTTGGGTAGTAAAAGTTATGTTCGGTATCTTCTCTAAATCCTATTTTGAAAAATGAAAAGCGCAGACATTTTCTTGTTAAAGAGAACATGTATGACTTGAAGTCTAATATGCTTAGCTATCATTTGCAGTTTTTAGGTCTCTTTGGAGATGCACAGTCAATCAAGAAGGCTGAAGATAGGCATGCCAGGCTTTTCTTACCTCATAGAAGCACATCAGAACTAAAGAAACGTCACGCAGAGGATTTTTTAGCTTCAGAGAGGGCAAAGATGGCTAAATCTTATTCTGGTGTTCCTTCACCGGTCCAATCTTTGATGGGTGCTTATCCAAGTTCACAAAACCCTTGGGCAGCTGGCTATGGTGTTCAGCCACAAGCTTGGCCACCAGCTACACAAGGTCAGGCGCAGACACAACAATGGAACCCGAGCTATGGTCAACAGGTATATTGCCCTTTCTAGACTGGACTCTTTGGAAGTTATGTGGTCGGATGTTTTGTCATTGCTGTTTTGTTCTGAATTTGTAGAAAAGCTCTTTATAACTATAATCTGTTATAAGCATGACATTTCTAGGAGTTGTGCTTCTATTTAGGTTTCTTGCTTTAAGTCAAAGTGTTGCATTTTGAGATAGTACTTTAGAATTTGGTTGTCATGTGATGTGGGTGCAATACTTATCTTTACTAGACAACCCAGGCTGTTGTGAACAGTAAACTTGTCTCTTTCGGCTTTACTAGGAATTTTGCGGTGTGTTCGGTACTTCTTTTTCATTAGTGTTTTGAATTTGCTCTTGAATATAGAAATGATGACTCTTTTATGAGTTTGTCTGAAAATTTGTAAAACTGTGAAATGTGTTTCGTAGAATACTAGAATTAGTCATTGAAAATTGTTTTATGATGGTTGTATTAAACAAATATAGCCATTTGTCTGTACAACGTATCAATAGCTATGACCCATACTAATAAAATCAATTGATTTTGTTTGTTTAAATTATAAATAATTATATTTAATATTTATCTATTTATTAGAGATAATTTAATGTTTTTTAAAGTTTTGTGCTCGTAAGTAGTATGATTTTAGAATATTACAGACTGGGTTTTCCTTTAACCTGTGGATATATTGCTACCCACGTTTGGATCTTGCATTTGATAGTGTGGTTAGTTTGTTGACAGCAATTTTCCCCTTGTAACAGGCTGCTGCATATGGTGGTTATGGCAACGGTTATCCTGCTCCACAAACATCAGGGCCACAAAATGCTGCTTATGGTGCTTATCCTCCTGCGTATCCTCCCCAGGTACATGGCAGAAAATCTTAGAAGTCCAATATTACATTTCATTTATATATATCGTGTTAATGAAGATATTAAAAAAAAATACAAAAGTAAAATCCAGTATATTTTTGTAACTTTGGTTGTAATGGGTGGGAGAGAGCAGGAAAGAAAGTGAAAGAAAAAGATTTACAATTCATTTTGAAAGAGAGAAGCAAGTGAGAGTGGTTGAAAGAACTAGAAAAACGATTAACTCATTTTCGTACCTTATTACTAAATTATTGTTAATTGACGGAGAAGATTTGATAAAGCATTAAGTGCTCTCATCAAAAGACTGGAAAGTCGCCCGGAATCCTATTCTTTCATTTTATAATAATATAAAATGAGATTTATTGGCCGTTAATTTATCCAACAGTCAAAAACTCATGGTCTGGAAAATCTTACAATTTTTTTTTTCCTGGGAGTTTGGACAGGATCCTCACTATATATGTATAGCTTTATATTTTTAGGGTGTTGACTTGGCATTTTTTAAATGCATGATTTTGTAAGATATTTATGGACCTGCAAAAGCTCGATCTGTTTTATTTTGTTTTTATATGTTTGGAAGTCCCGTTTTGCATTTCATCCCTTTTTTTTTTCCATTCAAGGACCCATTTACTGTCGTTTCCAAAGTTTTATGTAGCCTGCATTAGCAATTTAGCACGTGTCTTGTCAGGTTATTTTTATAATTATCTCTTAGGAAAGGTAATTACCTTTACCTGCCTGTCTGCTGTCCAAGTCAGTTCACCATAAGCTTAAAACTACTTGGAGTTGGGGGAAACGACCATGCTCAAGTCTTAACTGGTTATATAATCTTAGAAACGTGTTCGAACTACCAGTGGATGATAGAGCCAAATACAATGCATGTGTATTTACATGCATGAATCAAATGTTTTATTTCAACCCCTCAAGCAATTAGACAAGGATGCATTGAAATGAATGAAGAAATAAAGACGTTGTCATTGGTTGCCGTTCTTCTCTTCTATGTTTACAACTAACAGTTTGGTTAATTTCAGCAGGCCTTTCCCCAACAAGGTTACTCGCAGCCTACTGCAGCAGCAACAGTAACCCCGGTTCAGCAACCTGCTTCTGTTCCCCAGACTTATTATGGTAGTAGTTATTACTAAGAGCTTCGCAGATTTGTACCATACACCCTTGACTGCACGAAGTCCATTTGTTTTTCTTCTCTTTTCTATAGGATGATAACCAAATTATGTGAGGGGAGATAGGACGGCGAGTACTGTTGAAGCTGAGATAGGTAAAAGTTATCATTTATTTTCAGGTAATTTTGAGAAACTTGTAATTAGAGAATATCTTGATGTTAGTTAAGTTCCGCGGCTGCCGTAAAATCGAAAAGAAGCATACTCAGGCATTAAGCTTCTCATCATTTGGGGTTCTTCGAAAACACAGGCTATGGAAGTGTGAGAACGTCTATGGCTTCATTTTACTTTTGTCGTAATGCTACTTCATAACTGCGAACAACTTCTTCAGTCTCTGATCTTTGACATGGTTATGTTCTTAAAAGCCCTATTGATTTGGTACAGTTTCAAGATCTTGATAAAAAGTTAGTGGAATTAAAATATATTTAAAGTTATTTTGCAGGCAGATCTAGACTCGGCAAGTACACATTCGTTGTACTCTCTCGAGTCTTTCCACTTCATATGGTTTCAATTCAGAGAGAGATTTGTGGGGGACGGGTGTATAAGCCTGTTAAATCATATGAAACAAGGGTGTGATCCGACCTGACAATAATGCATTTTCGGGTCACGGGTTTGATAATCAATTCCGATCCGATAATAAAATTTTTATTATATGGTTAGTATTTATGTTTCAAAATAAATAATACATAAAAATTTTTTTTTTGGCCGAGGTTGGGTTTGTATACACAAATTTCGGGTTTGGATTTGTTGACTAGTGTGATCCGATCCGATTAGATTTCGTGAAATTTTAAAAAATTCGACCGGTGAACATCACTATTATGAAATTATTTCCCATTTGATTTCTAAAAAAGATTACTTGTAACATTTTGAGGGATCTTTCATCATCTTACAGAAAGGGAAGTATGTTTTGAAATCGTCCTATACCCACTCTTAAAATGGTAAACTTGAAATTGATACACGTTTCATGTTTAATATTAAAAAATTTCGAGCTTTTTGTTTTCTATGTTCGTTATTGGTTACTAAAAAAGGCAGCGATGATGCCCTTAGGATCAGACACAATTGGAAACTCTGATGTTCGGAAATTGAGAATTGAGTCGAGTCTTTTTTTGAGTTCGGAAATAGAGAGCTGAAACAGAGAGTAGTCAGAATAAAATCTCTGCCACTTTGCTTTTTTAGTAACAAGCAAATGGTCCCAATTGAACCCCTGCTACTGCAATTTTCCAAATTAAGATAGCCTCACTATTTGGTTTGGTTGTCAAAATTCAAATGGGTCGGGTTTAAAAAAATTTATTATTAAATTTAAATGTTATTTATTAATGTTTTTAAAATTTGAAAAAATTTAATATGTTTTTTTTAAGGTTCAGGCTTAAATAAAAAATACAGTCACATTTGCCGATCCTAATTTTTGGTCGATATTGAATCACTCAATCATAGCTGTCCATCCAATATTTCCTTCACTAGGTGTTGTATTTTGATTCGTGATGAAGTGATAAAATTGTATTTTAGTTAAACATAATTTTGAAATATTTAATTCATGAAAAAAATTTATTATTATTAATCACGATTTCTTTTAAAAATTTACAAAAATTTACAAAAATTAAATTTTTTAATTTTTATTCACTATTAAAATATAAAAAAAAAATACCACAATTATATTTAAAAATAAAATATAATTACATAAGGTTATTTATAAACTATCGATTTTCAATTATATAATTTTTAATCTCCCAATCATATAATATAGAGAGGGGAGTCCTTCATATAGAACTTTAAAACTCACTGTCAGAGTCACAGATCTATATACATCAAACTCTCTTCTTCTCCTCCTTTGGATTCTTTAATTTTCACAAAACCCGTAAATCTTAGTTTAGTTTTAAGATTAGGGTTTCTTTTTTCCCCAAACACGAGACCTTAAAGTTGATCTGTTACTGATCACGGCTTCACAAAGGGTTTTTTTTTTTCACTGCATGCTTTTGTTCTGAGCTTAAGCAATAATGGCCGATCCATATCCAGCACCCATGCAGGTGATTTATTTATTTTTTTCAAAAACCAACTTTATATGTTTACAAGTTTTTGTTATTATATATATATATATATTTTTTTTTTTTTTGCAGGTTGGTTCGTACTTTGTGGGGCAATATTATCGCATGCTTCAGCAACAGCCTGATCTTGTTCATCAGTTTTACTCAGATTCCAGTTCCATGATTCGGGTCGATGGAGATTCCAATGAGTCTGTTTCTTCAATGCTGGTAAATCTTTTTTATTTTATTTTTAATTTTCTCTTTAATTTAATTATTATAAATATTTAAGCTGTTTTTATCTTTTTTGTGATACGTGTTTTTTTTTTTTTTTTTTTAAAGAGAATGAAATATTCAAAATCATGACATGCAGTGCGTAGACAAAATATTTATTCAGTGGGATAAAATTTGATTTCAACAAAAAGTGGTAGTATTTTTTATTTTTGTATAAGGTAAGTAGATTAACCAAAGAAAACCACAACAAAAGCACCTGAGGTATTACAAGCTAAAGAGGACAGACCCTCCGAGCTAAACAACTAGTAAACAACTGGCAAACAGCAAAACAAACAAAGGAGACTCAGAAAATGTCACCGGACAAATGCCAAGAACGATGAAGCCATTTATTTTCATAAGATGATTTCACGTTCTTTAATAAATTAGCACGAGTCCACACAGTAAAAACAATATCCCTCTGAAGCACACTGGGGGCCGATGAAGCTCACCATGAAGTCTAGCATTCCTCTCTCTCCAAATAAAGTAGTAGATAGCAGCTGCAAATGAGATCCGAACAATCAAGTGACATAACGAACCCCTAGAATATTGCTCCATCCAAGAGACTGTATGGTGCCAATTGCGAGAGCTCCAAACAATATCACAATTAATTTATAAGACATATTTTAACAAATTTTCTGATTGATCGCCTCTTAGTTGCTTCGCCATTGATGACATTCATTTGTTACGGGTACATGGTAATCCCCTAAAATGTGTGCGGTAGTTTATATGATAGTCATTGCAAGTGCAAACTCGGTAGACTGCCTTTGAAGTTTGAATTAACTTACTATCTTAATTAGTTTTATCTAAAATTCTTATCTCTGTCTGCAGGATATTCATTCACTTGTCATGGCACTCAATTTCACTGCGATTGAGATCAAGACAATCAATTCGCTTGGTTCTTGGAATGGAGGTGTGTTGGTGATGGTTTCAGGTTCCGTCAAAACTAAGGAATTCAGCGGACGAAGGAATTTTGTGCAGACCTTTTTCCTTGCGCCTCAGGAGAAGGGTTACTTTGTTCTTAATGATATTTTCCAGTTCCTTGATGAAGAACCGATTTACCAACATCCGGTTCCTGTTGATGTTCAACTTGATTCTTCTAATGCTCTCTATGAACAACCAGGTACAAGAATAAAATTTTATAAATAGTAATAGAATCAAGCAGCTTTGAGATATGTGATGTTGAAGGACATTCATATGATAATGATTGATACTTATTAATACAAATACCTGTCTTGAATAGTTGGAGGATTTTTATGTTTTTAGCCGAGTTTGTATCTGAGATGATATGTTTTAGTCAACTATACAGTATAATTGTTGTTCACTGTGTGGATCAACTACAAATACAAATGGAGTTGAGCTGATGGGTTAGTTATAGGTTATTGGCTCGCAATTTGATAATATTTCGTGATTGACTAGTACTGTGTTTGCTCTACTTCATTAGGTTTAGCAGCTTCTGATTATGTCCTGGAAGAAGAGGCCAGAGAGTATGTAAACTCAATTCATATAGAAGATGATCCAATTGATAAATATAGTCTCCCTGAGCAAGAGCTGGAAGAAGAACCCGAACCCGAACCCGAACCCGAACCCGAACCCGAACCTGAAGTTGTGGTTGAGGAAACTCACACAGAAGAAGCTCCTACATCGTTTCAAACTGATGTAAACTCTGTGCATCCCCCACTGGTCACTGCCGTGGAAGAGCCTCAAATAAAAACTTATGCTTCTATTGTAAGCACAGCTTCTACTCTCTTTTTAATGCATGTGAGCTCATATGTTAGTGTTTGTTTTCACCTCAGGCATGTATTGCTAGTTTGCGACACACATGTTCTATAGCATCTAACCATCATCTCTGAGAGCTTTGTTAAAATACTTTTATGAGGGGTGAACAGTGGTAACAAGAAGCTCGTTAAAACTACGTATAGTCATTCCCATGTATTTACTGTGCTCATATTTAATGGATGTTTCTTCTAGTATGATTTCAACAAGTATGGAACTTTATTTGTTGAATCTGCTAATATAATATCTGAATAATAATTGTGTTCTACATCCTGTTGGATAAGAAAGTCCCAACAAATTTCGCTGTTGCATAAATGTCATGTCTGGCATGTCTCCATGACCAGAACAATTCTGTGCTTGCAACAGAAAGATGTGAATGAGATGCACATGTGCGTTAGCAAAAATTGGTAGTGTTGTGGGGAGCATAACAATGTTTGAAGGGAAGAAAAACAAGATAAGAAGTGTTGTAATGTTGATTACTTGAGCCAGAAGCGTTTTTGGGAGGGCTGGCACTCTTAAATTTTTATTTGCTGTGCTTAGTTTGTAATCTTTATAATTGTTACCAAGTGACTATTTTTATTTTTTTTCCATTATTTTGAAAACATGCAGCTGCGAGTAGCTAAGAGCCAGAGTTCATCATTCATTACTACTCAACCATCCTTTACCAAAACTGCCTCAATTGCATCAGATTGGAACCCAACTCCCCAGCCTGCTACCCAGCAGTCAAATTATGCATCCTCACATGTGCCTGAATCTGGAGTTGCCTCGTATGTGCCTGAATCTGGATTTGAAGCAGTGGGTGAAAGCTTGGCCCTAGATGAAGGTTAATATTTTTTTTTGTTTTCAAAATCTGTTGTTATAGTAAGACTTTCATTAATATAAAAATATAGAAGTTCATCGTTGTGCCTTTGCTGGCAGCGTTGGTAATGGTATTTATTCCCACAGGACTTAATGCTGGAAACTATTGATCGTGCAGGGAAGTTATTTCCTGGGGTTCTTTTTTTTTTTCTTTTTTTCTTTTTTTCCTGAAAACTGTTGGTCTTTCAATTTTCCATGAGACTTAAATTCCAATATTTTAGTTGATTGAGATATGCTAATCACTGAATCTCATAGCCTCAACTTGTTCAAATGATGTGATTTTTGGCATGGATCGTCTAGTATTTTTATGCGACCCATTGTTCATAGGAGTTTCTTGTGTTTTCTGTAACCAAAAAGTTGTTAGAGCTTGCTTATTGTTTGAGACTTGAGAGAAGGTTAACTTGTTGCAGTCCAATGAAATTTTGATTAGTAGTTTGATGTTGGTGCTTAGGAGAGTCGTATTGATTATTGATTATTCATCCTTTCAGGTGAAGTGAAATCTGTCTATGTGAGAAACTTGCCCTCTACTGTTACTGCTTTCGAAATTGAGCAGGAGTTTAAGAATTTTGGCAGAATCAAGCCTGATGGTGTGTTCATTAGAAACCGGAAGGTGGGTTTTTTTTTCCTTCACATGTAATTTAGTGTATATGTGATATTGGAAGAAGCTGAATTATCAATTGTGTTACATACAGGATGTTGTTGGTGTTTGCTATGCGTTTGTTGAGTTCGAAGACATTTCTGGTGTTCAAAATGCTATCCAGGTCTGATTTTAAGCAATGTAACAGTGATTACACACACGTGCTTGCTTGTGCACACCCATTTTTATTTCTTTTTCAGTGAATTTGGTGGACTTGGATGACATTCCTGACGCTTAAGCCTTTTGCAGACCCAATTTTTGTTTTGTTTTTTTTCTAGTCAGATCAAATTGTTACATTTGTTGCTTCCCATGCTTGTTTTTTTGTCTCTTCATTCGTCCACATTTACATTTCTAAAAAATGGTCATGCATTTTTTGTTATTGATATGTCTTGTAAAACACATGGAGCCTTGAGTATGATATAGATCATCGGTTGCAGGTGCTGTTTTAATATCTATTGACATTTATAATGTGGTCTTATTTTATTGGTCAATTCTGCATTTATCATTGACCTGGTTTGTCTTGTTCTTTCTGTAGGCATCTCCAATACAGTTGGCGGGAAGGCCAGTCTATATTGATGAGCGGAGACCAAATAGTGGCAGTGCTTCTCGAGGTGGAAGTATGTGTCTCAACCCTTTGGTCTTCCTATTATTTTTCAGAGGCTGATATTTTCTTTCATGCTATGATAAACATTGAAAATCTTTAAACTGATGGATTCTGGAAATTTTCAAGTGGCATAATGGAATTATACGATTTCTTCTTGCTGCAATCCAATGCATTGCTGGGTTTTGCATGTTTATTTTTATGGGGCATTACTTTTAGCTTAACAGTTAACACTCAGGTTTAGTCCTGTTTTCTGTGCGTGTAGACGTGATTGTCATTCAATAATAGGTAGTTTGCTCACGGATGTCTCACTTGCATACAAATTTTGATGCAAATGTATCATTCTCCCATCTCGTTGTTGAAATTGATTTTTTTGTATGATTATCCTTTGATGGGCAAATGTATTCAAATTTTGGCTCTGATAACGTTTTGCTGCCACGATCAGGAAGGGGAAGAGGCGGGGGAAGTTACCAAACAGAGGCTCCAAGGGGACGCATCAGTGGTGGTCGAGGTTTGGGCAGGGGAAGTGCCCAAGATGGCGGTGAATATAACAGACCAAGAGGCAATGGTTTCTATTAGCGTGGTTCACAGTGAGACGATAGGTGGGTTGACTAGCCAAATATGTTCGAATTTTTAGCTTTTCCAAGTGGTTCAGGAAAATATATTATACTCTACGGGGTGTGCCGTTTTGCGATCGGAATGTAGAGGGACACATTTATTTCCTGCTGTTACAGATTTTCGTATTTTCCCCCTTGAATGGTTCTTTTTTTAATCAATGCAAATTCATGGGGATATTTTTGGGTTTTTTGAGCCTTGTGTTGTGAGAAATGTGACATCTTTTTTATTCTATTAGAAGGTGATTCAATGGTTTCTTTGTACTTTGCAAGTCTGATAACATCTTTTTTCACTTTCTGTATTTTTCTTTGAGACATTCACATCAATTTAAACTTATTTTCTTGTTAAATATGGAAGTGGAACACAGATTCAAAATAATTTTCATTTAATGATCGTATTATTTATAAAAAATTATTAAAAAAAATAATCTAATTTTTCATATCGGTGCTTATTGCTTAATAATTTGATTTGATCGATTTTGGTCGTTTTATTGATTTTCAGGCGACTTTGATTGGTTAATCGGTCAAATTTCCGATATCGGAAAAAAATGACTAATTTCATTTTTTAATGTTTATAATTTTTTTAGAATTTTGATAGATGATTGTGAAAATAAAATGATTTTGTTAGAAAATATAAAAAATATTGAGATTATAGTTCGATTTAAAATAATTATTATTGGGATAATAACACTAGTATCATTAATTTATTGCACTTTCTTAAATAAGGATTAAATTTTCTATTAATATGAAAATTATCCCTATATTTATATTGATGTGACTTAATACTTAGATTGTTTTTTTTTTTTAAAAGAAAAATCATAAATGAGTGATTTTTATCTTGAGAGATGAGTTTCTTTTTTTCTTTTTCTTTTATTATTATTTTTTTAAAATCATGTAAAATTTCAAATTTTACTCTTCCCAATTAATCTCTTATTATTTTCGATCGAATTCAAGTTAATTATTAATAAATAGAGACTCTTAAGTTTGAGAATATTTAATCCTATTATATAATCAATATGTTAATTTGTAATATATATTTTGTAGTAACATATTTAGCTGTATTGTATAATTGACCTATACGGTAAAATGTGGCTTCTGTGACTATGTTAAATATGATTGATCGAACTCAATGTTGGGGTCGGGTCAATTCGACCTGACCTGAGATAATCTGATCTGATCCAGTCATGTTTCAAAAAATAAAAATCAAATTTCGGATCAATCTGACCCGATTCGATTTTTTTATTAAAAAAAAAACTAAGCTTAATATGACTTTGGTAATTGTACGTGAGTGTAAGTAATGTGATTGATGTATTTTTAATTTAATTTTCTTTATCTTTCAAAATATAAAGTATTTAATAATAAAAGTTATATATTATTGATTTACAAATAATAATCTTTACAATGAATATCATTATTAATATGTTTCATTGAAAAAAAATTGGTAAAAAAAGACAATCATAATTTAGTAAGTAAAGTCACATTTTTAGTTTACTCACTCACATTTTATAGAGCTTATTTCAGTGAGCTCAGTCACACGTTAATAATCCAATCACATTCTTACATTTTTTTGTGAACACAGTCACATTTTCAAAGGGTATTATGGAGGAGTATAATCTTTAGAATGATTACATCCTTAAACTAAAATGTGTCTATAAAGACACCCCTTCATATCTATAAATAGGATATTTGAGTTCTCATTTTTCATTCATTCAATTCTTTCATAAGTCTTATTCAGCATAAAAGAGAAAGTCTAAGTTTAGAGATTTTCCACAATTTTCAAGTTCATTATTCTTGAAGAAATTAATGCCCCTTTTTTATAAGAAACAACTAAGTACCATGTGAGAACATTAACCAATAGATCATAAGAGCATCGAGACGGAGCTAATAAGTTCTTAATGTCAGAGTTTACTCGACTTGATTTTGATATCATCGTCTATAAAATAATTCTAAGGTTTTTCCAAGTCTTTGAGTTTATGTTTGATTCAAGGATTGCATGTTTGCTATTTATTATTTTGCTTGAATTATGTATGTTAAAAATGATTAATAACACATCCTCGCTAACAATCAGCTGGTGATCAAGATCCCTCTCCATCCACAACTGAACCTATTTCTACTTCTCAACCTTTGATTCTCACTTTCGTTGACAACACCAACTCCCTTATTGTTATTAATTCTACTTCTCAATGTCTGCTCAGTGCAATTTTAGGTTCATTGTCACCTTAATCTCCACTGCTAAGACCTCTTATGATGTATGTGTTGAAGTTGAAGACAGCAAGCTCACTGCTTGCTGTCATTTCCACCGAAAGCAAAGAGGAAGCCAGCAGAATGACCAGCAGGATGAAAGCTGGAAGTGTAGCTGTCAGCAAGTGTGCCAAACCGCGTGGCACTGTTCACGCGGTTTGGGCACTATAAAATGAGCTCTTCACCCATTGTAAACGTATCCCAAAGTATGTGTAAGCTCCAAGTAGAGAGCTTGAGAGTGTGTGAGGTTTTTTGTTAAGTTTCTAATTGTAAACTTGTGTAATCTATTCTTGTAGTAATAGAAATACAATTCGATTTTTCCTCAAATACACTCTAAAGTGATCGGTGAATCACAACAAGTGGTATCAGTAGCTTTAGTTCTTCTTTGGGGTCGAAAAATCGAAGAACGGAGCTCGGTTCGGAAAATTCAGTTCCGGCAAAGTTGTCAAAAATCAAATTTTAGCATACCATCAGCTAGTTCACGTCGAGACGAGCACGGTGGTATTTTCCGGCGACCGAACCGACATCCACAGCCTCCGCACGCGCCTTCCAGTGAGAAACCCACGCGTCAGACGAAGGTTGAAGACGATTACGTGGCCGCCACGTTAGCGCACAGTCAGTGCCCAGTCAGCGCCACGTCATCGCCCAGTTAGCCGCCACATCAGCCGCCACGTCAGCACCCTTGCCACGTCACCTGCCACGTCAGCATAGCCGGTCCCACTTGCCACGTCAGCACTGCCACGTCAGCGACACGTCAGCAGCCTGGTAAATTTCATTTGGCCCCCCTGAAGTTTTGAAATTTATAGTTTTGCCCCAGAACTTTTAGGAATTTACAAATCAGCCAATGTGTCGGATTTAGACCAAAGAAGTGTCTATTCCACCATTTTCGACCGTTCCGGACGCAACGGGGACCTCGGATTTGTGAAATTCAGATCCGATTTTAGTGTATTCTCATTTTAAACTTTAAAACTTAAAATGGAGATGTAGGATTCTCATTCTGGTGCAATGATTAAACTGGCTGCCACTAATTACTCCCTCTGGAGACCTCGGATGATAGATTTTTTACATTGCAAAGATCTGTTTGATATCATCGAGTTGAAGGGAGTGAAACCAGAGTCTGTTAAGGAGTATGACTGAAATAAACTCAACAACAGAACTCTGGGTCAGATTAGGCAGTGGACATGTCACAGTGTCTTCCACCACGTAGCACAGGATTCAGATGCTTACGAGATGTGGATAAAGCTGGAAGACATGTTCCAGGCCAAGACAGCTCGGAATAAAGCCCTGTTAATGAGGCGTTTGGTGAATCTGAAGCTACAGAGTGGAACTTCCGTTGCGGAACACACCAACGAGTTCCAGAGCCTGGTGAACCAGTTGTCTGCAGTAGACATGCAGCTGGGAGATGAAGTACAAGCCCTCTTACTACTCAGTTCCCTTCCTGATAGCTGGGAGACATTGGTGGTTACTCTCAGCAATTCCGCTCCAGGAGGTAAAGTTACCATGCCTATGGTAAAAGATGCCCTGTCGAATGAGGAGTCCAGGAGAAAAGATGTTGGCTCAGAACAGACAGAAGCCTTCGTCACAGAGACTCGAGGAAGACATCAAGGAAGAGACGGAGAGAGAGGCAGAAGCAAAACCAGGGGTAGATCCTCAGATGGAAGGAAGCCTACCTATAAGTGCTACCATTGTGGCATTGTAGGCCACCTAAAGAAGAATTGCCGAAAACTGCAACGAGAGCAGAGAGAAGGCAATCACTAGCAGAAGAATGACAAAGGAGAGACACTGGTCGTTGTCCAAGCAGATGTAGCAATATGCTCCATACATGAAGAGACATGCCTTCACAACGCAACCCAAAATGTTGAGTGGGTGGTAGATACTGCAGCATCCTACCACGTCACTCCTCACAGGGATTTCTTCACAACATACAAAGCATGAGACTTTGGAGCAGTGAAGATGGGAAATATCAGTTCCTCTGGGATAGTAGGAATGGGTGATATTTAGTTGCGGATAAATGTCGGGTGTACATTGACCTTGAAGGATGTCCTGCATGTTCTAGAACTTCGGCTGAATGTACTCTCGGGGATAGCTCTTGACAAACAGGGCTATAACAATAACTTCAGAAATGGCATATGGAGAATGACAAAAGGTGTCATGGTTGTCGCCCGAGGACATGCTTGCGGCGCACTATACAAGACTCATGTGAATATTTGTGCAGACAACCTCAATGTAGCTGAAAAATAGGCTTCTCAAAATCTGTGGAACCGGAGACTCGGACACATGAGTGGGAGAGGGTTGTCTACCCTGAACAAGAAAGAGCTTACCAAGGATGCTGCACGAGGTCCTTGCAACCACTACTCAATTGGTAAGCAACGCAGAGTCTCATTTGATTTCTCTTCAGAGAGAAGATCAGAGTTGCTCAGTCTGGTGCACTATGATGTTTGTGGTCCCTTGGAGGTTGATTCATTGGGCGGTAACAAGTATTTTCTGACTTTCATCGATGATGCTTCACGGAAAATCTGGGTGTATTTCCTCAAGACGAAGGATCAGGTCCTAGATCAGTTCAAGCTGTTCCACGCCATGGTAGAGCATGAAACATGGAAGAAGCTGAAGTGCCTTCACACAGACGATGGAGGCAAGTACAGTTCCAGAGAGTTTGAAGCCTACTGCTGGAGACACGGGATTTGAAATGAGAGAACTGTTACACACACACCACAACATAATGGTGTCGCTGCAAGCATGAACCGCACAATTGGAGAAAGTCAGAGGAATGATCAGTATGGCTAAGCTACCAAAGCCATTCTGAGGAGAAGCTGTTCGTGCTGCCTGTTACCTGATAAACAGATCACCATCTGAATCGTTGAACTTGGAGATTCCAGAGAAATTGTGGTCTGGTAAGAATCCCTCCTACACTCACCCTAGAGTATTCGATTGTTTAACCGTTGTACATGTATCCAATGAGCTCAGGGAGAAGCTTGATGCAAGGACAACTCCATGTATATTCCTAGGCCATGGAGATGAAGAATTTGGATACAGACTATGGGATCCGAAGGAAAAGATGGTCATCAGAAGCCAGGAAATAGAGTTTCTTGAAGACCGAACAATTGAAGACATTGAAATGCCCAGAATGTCTTCCAATACCAGTGCCAACAGAAATCCAGACCCAGCACCAGCACAATTGGCCACAGATATGGTGCACCGAGGAAATTCCAGAAGCAGAACCAGAGAGACAAATGAGGATGTTGAGCAGGGGGAGACACAGCCTGTTCCATCGGAGATTACAGAAGAGAGTGTTGAGCAGGGGGAGCCGCAACCCACTCCACTAGAAGCTACAAGATCATTCACAGAGATGGATGATGATAGACCTCCAGAAATCAGTAGACCTCAGACAAGAAGATCTGAACGAGGCAGGATTCCATCAACTAGATATCCGGGATCCGAATATATTCTGCTTACTGATGTGGGGGAGCTAGAGAGTTTCCCAAAGGCAAGAAGGCACTGAGGAACAAATGAGTGAAGAAACAAGGCAGCAAAACTATGCAGAGACACAATGGATTGTACTATACAGAGACATATCAGGAGAATACTGTACAGAGATGCAGTGAGGTGTGCTGTGCAGAGACACAGCCGACATGTCCACAAAGGAACGATGATCGGGACAAGCTAGAGTTGTGTAGAGACATAACCGAGATAACTGTCAGATGATGATTGTTTTTCAGATACAGAGAACTACGATTGGCTTGATCCCAACTCAGGGTACGTAGGCAGTCATACAGATGCAGCCAGGGGATGATCCTTTGAAGGATCCGGATTTGGGTGATTGATGGTCGGCTCAGATTCCTGAGAAATCTTCACCGAGGGGGAGATTTGTTGAAGTTGAAGACAACAAGCTCACTGCTTGCTGTCATTTCCACCGAAAGCAAAGAGGAAGCCAGCAGAATGACCAGCAGGATGAAAGCTGGAAGTGTAGCTGTCAGCAAGTGTGCCAAACCGCGTGGCACTGTTCACGCGGTTTGGGCACTATAAAATGAGCTCTTCACCCATTGTAAACGTATCCCAAAGTGTGTGTAAGCTCCAAGTAGAGAGCTTGAGAGTGTGTGAGGTTTTTTGTTAAGTTTCTAGTTGTAAACTTGTGTAATCTATTCTTGTAGTAATAGAAATACAATTCGATTTTTCCTCAAATATACTCTAAAGTGATCGGTGAATCACAACAGTATGGACTTCCTCACACAAAACATTTGCCACAGCTTCATGCGGACACCTGATGAATATAGTCTTCTTGACCATTTAAATAAGGGAAATTAAACAATCACTGTCTATATGCAGCATATTAAATGTAGGAGTTTTCGCCTGAACTCTTCATGGAATTTGTGGTTAGGTCCCATGATAAGACTTGAATTTTTTTCTCTCATTTTTCTGCTATGGCCGAACTGAACACTTGCCCTGCACAGCCCTGAATTTGCAGCAACCTTAGGATTTTGGACAACCCCTATAGTCCAGCGATTTCAGCACACTTCGGAAGGCTCTATGCATCAAAAATCACCCGCATCTATCCCAAAACGTTCATAACTGATGTGGAAATATTTTGGCACAACTGGACAGTTTCTGCACCACCAAAATAGCCCTGAATTGTATGTGCACTACAATGCAGATTTTTCTTCTATGCCTGTTCCATGATTTTTAGGAATGAATTTTTATAATCAAATCAGCCCTAAAATTATCCCAAACGAGTACTCTATAATCTTGAATTTTTTCACTAAAAAACAAAACCACAGCAGCCCCATTTTTGCGCGTAACGTGAGCAAGAAGAAGAATATTGAGAACTTGTTTTTCCTTTGATCTTCCATATTATTTCTTGCCACTAAAGAACCTTGAGGGTGGACTCTTGAATCTCACAAAGAAACCTCTCTCAACTTTTTAGAGAATTAAGTTAATGTACTGCGTTCTTGTTTTATTTTTCTCTGCAGAAAAATCAAATATAGGGAGGCTAGGATTTTTATTTTTATTTTTATTTTTTCGTTTTCTTTAAGTAATTAAATACCAATATCAAATATTATACATTTATTTTGGAATCAAATTCTAAAATTATTTAATCAAATGATTAAATTAATTAATTAAATTAATTTAAACTCTTTAAATTAAATACCAGATTATCTCATAACTGAGTACATTAAATTTTTTTATATTAAACTATTTAATATATAGTTTCCCGATTGTGAAATAAATCAATTAATAATTTTTCATAACATATAGTGATCGGTGGTAAACACACACACGAAACACAAGCGCACGTATCGCTCAAGTAGTATAAAATGTATTGATTCCACGAGGACTTAATACCTAAGCTTTTAATTTATGAAGCTAAATGTCTACGAGTATCTAATTGATTGATTTTTGGTTGAAGACAAGTAATTAAAACAAAACAAAGGTAGATTTTAAGTTTTAAACAATGATATGAAAATATTCAGGGTTGTGATTATCTTTTAAAGATGAAGTGATTATCTCAGTGCAATATATTGGTTTATTAACCTGGAACACGAAGTTATGTAAAAGCCTCTTCCGATGGTCAGGTGTAAATACCAAAAGTAACCCAATTAACTATATTCCAATGTTAATTAAGAAACTCTACATTCATTAAGATTAAGTTCCAATTATGACTACCCACCCGCCCGACATGTATATTTCTATCCTGTAAGGAAATCTACTTAAGAGACATTTACCCCAAGGTGAGATCGTGAGCTATTGAGTCTATGGCTAAAACCTAAAATCCATTTTCCAAGTTCATTTTAAGTTTACCAAATCAACCTTATTAATGGTCAGTTAACAAGAAGTATTAAGCTTAAGACTCAATAAATAAACCAATATACTACCCAAAACATAAAATAACCACTTATAAAACGGTGATATTGAAATTCATCACAACCCTAGATAATATTTTTAGTTACAAAACATACATAAAATTACAAAATGCATAGTTAAACAAAATAACATAATAGAAAATTAAAAAGTAAGGAAAATTACAACAATAAAAGAAAGTGCTGGAGTAAGGGGTTTCACTTTTAATACTTCAAATATAGATTAATCTCTTATTAATGATCATTTCTTGAAATAATTATATTAAAACCGACCATATAGGCGGTAACAAAATCATATAAACCGACCATGTAGGCGGTAACTGTTAGGGTTGGTGCTCAGAGTGCCATTCCGGATCGTATTTATGTCTGATTCATAATACGAGTAATTCTATTTTCCATAATATTACTAATTTAATGGTATCACCCTTATCTTTTATACACTTATTCGATCTAATTACGATTATATATCTGATTATGATTAGATCGAAACTAAATCTGGTTTAGTGATACGTGTATATTAGACAAAGACCTAGGATTTATAATATACTGCGTAGTTTTAATTGACATTGGGAAGTAGGGGTGGGCATCGGATCAGATCGAGTCAGATCCGATCCGATTCGATCCGATAATATCAGATCGGATTTGGCTATCGAACCCAATCGAATCATGTTTGGTTCGTTTGTCGAATTTCGGATCGGATCGGATAAATTTGATAACTATCGGATCGAATCAGATTTTATCCGATTTGATAACAAATCCGAATCCGATAAGGAATCCGATTTGATAACGGATTCGAAATCCGATAGAGAATCCGATTTGATAATAAATCCGATAGTAGATTCGATTTGATAACAAATCCGATTTGATAACGGATCCGATTCGAAAAATTTATCTGAAAATTTGTAAATTCGTAACAATTTTATCGAATCGGATCGGATAACTTAAAATTCAAATCAATATTATCAAATCGGATCCGTTATCGAATCAGATCCGTTATCAAATCGAATCCATTATCGGATTCATTATCAATCGGATTCTCTATCGGATTCGAATCCGTTATCAAATCGGATTTATCCGATTCGTTAAGTATTCGAATCGGATCAAACAAATCCGATCCGATCCGATAGTTATCGGATCGGATCGGATCGAGTTTGATAAGGCTATCAAATCTTATCGGATCAAACAAACTAATACTAATCGGATCAGATCGGATTCGGATTCGATCCGATCCGATCCGAATCCGATAATGCCCACCCCTATTGGGAAGCGCACTATAAGATGTATATCCTTAAATAAATTTCCTGGTCAAGATTTACTAACACATGTCGGTTAGTAAAATCCGCTGAGACCAGTACATGTCGCATATCGTGACTTGGTCCGATGGTTTATCCCCATGAACCATGAGTTTTGGGAGACTCGTATAGACATGTAGGTGTTTATTTGATAAAACACTGAACGACTCACTGAAGATTTCTGAATAGATGGTACACCAACGCCAATAGGAATCTTCTCGAGTTGAGCGAGCATAGTGATCATCTGACTTGAGATACCATAGTGGGATATATGAGTTATCTTCCATATTTGATGGCAGTCACGTCACCGATCTATTCATGATCAGACCTCCGCCTGTTCGTTGGGTGTGGACTGATGCTCATGATATCCAGTGCGTATCAAGATAAGATCCGTCAGTCATGTATACATGGCATAAACATCCTCACGTGTTTACGATCTAGTAAATCCATGGCCGTGGTATAACTTCGGAATGAGTTCCGAGTGTTATTTAGAGATCATAATTGAAAGTCGACTGTATTATACTGAACGAATTTGACATTTTCATCAATATCCCATGTATAATACGGATAGCCTGTGACGAATGGATTATACGTATGCAATGACCTCGACTTGCATAGTTTAGCAAGATTATCCATGGTCGTCATAATCCATGAGTGGGTGGATTATGGACACGAAATTGGATTTCGTGACGGATAAACCTAAACTTAGAGAGTCCCACAATATTAAGTGTACTCGTTGAGCACTTGGGCAACGCGATATGAATAATACAAATTATTCATAATACTTCACCGGATTAAGTGAGTTAATTCAGATCGTTTAATCGGTTAAACGATAACACATGCATTATGGGATTTTGTCCGATAGTAATTATTGTGTATTTGTATTTGATACATAATACGATTAGATACACATTAATTATTCGTCAAATGAGATTTTGACACATGCCATAAATATATGTATTTGTTATTTAATGTAAATAAAAATACATATATGAATGTTATTTAATTATTTAATTGTTAAATAATTAAATAATTGAAAATTAAATATCTTATCCATTTGTCATAATTAGTATGATAAATGGTGATATATAATTAGAACACATGGCATGTTTTTTTTATTAAACTTTATATGTTCAATTTTGATTGATTAATATAAAGTTTGATTGAATTTAATTAGATTAAATTTGTAAAATGCCAAATAAACCCCTAAAAAGTCGGTTCCTTTTATTATTTATTTTGAAAATTTGTGTTTCTCTCTCTTGTTCATTCACCATAGCCGAGAGCTTTAAGATAGAAATGGGTTTCATGTTGCTTGATGATTCAAGTGAACAAATGAAAGAAAAAAATTCAAGAAAAGCTTGGAAATCAAGAGATTAAAAGGTAATCTTCTATAACCCAAGCTTGAAAATTAGCATAATATTTTCTTGAATACTTAGAATAGTTATAGGGTTCCTTTGTTTGTGAAAAATTGGGGCTTTTGGTTGTGGTGGTTGGATTGGAAGCTAATGAAGCATGTGTGAAGTATTTTGGATACAATTAGTGTAATTAGTGTCCAATTTTATCATTTAATGATTTGTTGCCATTCTAGAGTGTTATGACCACTCTTGTAATGCCTAGAATTATTCTTGGGTTTTTCATATGTGGTGACTTGATTTGGTGTTGTGATTAATTGATTTAATCTTGAAATATTGGATTTAAAGCATGAAAATGGGCAAAAACGTTTACTATTTCAGATCTGGAATATATGGAAATTTTGTGATGAAATTGACGTCTTATGAATGTATTTGATGTGTTTTGGGAGTTGGAATAATTTCCAAAAAGTGTTTCGGAGTTGAAATAAGCGAAAACGGCCAAAAACGGCGTTACCGGGTGACGGCTGTCCAAACAATGAGTTCTTCACTGTTCGGGCAGCCTATGAACTGCCCTAACACTATTGGGGCTGACCTGGACAGTCCCCATAAGTGTTGGGTGGTTGGTTCGGTCAAAAACGCGTTTTAGGCCATTTTGCGGGAAAAATATTTTTCGTAAAAATTTCGCGACGTTTCTTATATATTTATGTCGTTATTTGATATCGAATAAATAGGTTTAGGTGAAATATGAATAAATTATTCATATTAGATATTGAATAATTTATTCGGTAATTTGAAAAAGTTTTAAATTACGATTTCGCCCGAACCGCGCTTCCGCCGCACCGATCGCCCAAAACCCCAACAGTAACATGGTTAGCACCTAAACCGACCATATAGGCGGAAACTAAGTCTAATAATGTAAAACTGGCCATATAGGCGGTAAATAATTAATTCAATTTACTTATTTAAATTAAGGGCTTAAATCTAAAATATTATATCAAAAGTTTCACCCGAGACTCCAGCAAAAAGAGATTACCTACTCATGATGTAATTATAAACACATAAAAATTTATTAAATAAATAAAGAGAAAATACAAGAAAACTTAAATAAACATGCAAGACACTTTCTTTTAGGTTTTCATTGAGAAATCCACCAAAGAAAGCATGAAAAATTTACAAAGTTTAGCTTGATATTTATAGACAAATATAAAGGCTTCCACCAATTTCTCCACCAAGCATGTCACCAAACATGACACCAAATATGATACCAAATCCTCCACCAAACATGCAAGAGTTTGACAATTTCTATTTTTTATTTTATTTAGTTTTGAAAATGACTTTAATAATTATACATAACACACTTATGGATTTTTCATCAATTTCGGTAATGAAAACTTCAGAATTCAAAAATCCTATAAACTTGAAAGTTGTATATATTTAAGTCTTCTTTAATCTGGAACTTGAATCACCTCAATCCGATATCGGAATAAAAAGTTATGGCCAAACTATGACAATTGTGCAAAACTGATATTTCTGAAATTGTACTTCGTTAGAACGCCATTTCAAGTTTCCAATCTCTAAAATCAAAATGTCAAGTCTAGTTTTTTCCTTTATTTGTTCTAAATTTCGTCCTGATTGATTCCATTAAGTCCAGATTTTATTTTATCTGCAAAATAAACTAAAACACATCAAAACGTTCATAAAACTCGAGAAACTATACAAAATATTAAGTAAAAGGGGTGGTAAATATTGATATATTTTCCGCTCATCACACCCTATAACCTAACATTTTGCTAGTCATCGAGCAAAACAACAAAATAAAATACAATAAACAATTAAAATTAAACTAAGTCATTTTCGTAGGGATCACGATTGCATTTAGCGTATGCAACAAGCCTTTAAACCCCTAGGTGTCCCTAGTGGACGAGTTGTAGTCTCGTGAGGGCTTACAATGACGATACCCACAAACGTCAATCTAATGCACACAAAAGCAAAAAGACAAAAGAAAATAGAATAAATAAGTTAGTGACTAAACAAATGAAACTTATTATCCAAGTTAATATCTGTTTTATTTCTTTCTAAATTACTAAATAAGTAAATTCTCCGATTATTTTTACTATTCTCCATATACATAACCAACAAAGTATTAATCATGTCATTGTGCCCACAATATTCATAAGTGTAGTTGGAAAGAGAGTAATATTTTTGTCCTAAAGTTATATCAGAATTCACACATTTTTCAGCAATGAAATTTTTTTTCTGATTTTTTTTTACAATATCTTCAATCCATGTAAATATTGTAAAGTTATATTTTTGTCCTAAAGTTATATCAGAATTCACACATTTTTCAGCAATGAAATTTTTTTTCTGATTTTTTTTTACAATATCTTCAATCCATGTAGAGAGCTTTAGGTCAGTAACTTCCAAGCCAGTTGGCTTTAGAGCACTAGGTGTTAAGACACCCTTACGGACTTAATTACTCGGATTTCAGATGTTTTTTTTATAACATCTTCAATCCATGTAAAAAGCTTTGGGCCAGTGACTCCCAAATCAGTTGGTTTTAGGGCACTACATGTTAAAATACCCATTCAGACTTAATATTCGGATCTCAGATGTTTTTTTATAACATTTTCAATCCATGTAGCGAACTTTGGGCCAGTGACTCCCAAACCAGTTGGTTTTAGGGCACTAGGTGTCAAAATACCCCATCGGACTTAATTACTCGGATCTCAGATGTTTTTTTTATTAACAGACACAAATTTTTTTTTTAAATTCCATCGTTTTTTTATATGCTTCCTCCAATAAAACTGGAGAACTGAATATTACAAACTTTTCAATTACAGCTCATAGCCGTATGTTACCATGCATATTGATAATACCTGTCAATTGAGCATATGAAAATCCATTTTAGTCAGTATTATGGAGAATTCACAAAAACTTGTTACGAAATAGGTTGAGATACGTCTCAGGAGTGGAAATTCCTTACTCAGTTATCTCACGCCAATTTCACCTGATTAGTCAAATTAAAAACATAAAATATATATATATATTTTTTTATTTTTTTTGATTTTTTATTTTTTTGAAAATTTTTGACTAAAAACAATACAACGAAAAAATAAAAACCAGATACTAATCAACTATTCCCCTCCCCCAAACCTAATTGAGACATTGTCCCCAATGTCTAAAAAAGTAGAAGAAAGTTAGAAAACAGTACCTGGTTAGCTGAAATTCTACATCTTAAAAAGAAAATTAAAGGTTAAGATCCAGATTTATCCCACACTTTTTACCATGATCATTATCAGACCAATTAATCTTGGAAAGGATAGGGTCAATTTGTGGTTCAAAGGCTAAAAGTTGGTTAATTAAATCATGGGCAGTTCTGGCAGTGAAAATGATATCTTTTACAGGTTTTGACACGAACCCATTTCTCCGGGCATCATCAAGAAACACACAAAGAAAGTAATAAAATCCATCAACATTAAACAGTCCAATAAGTTTCTGGTGTATATTCAAGTGCCCAAGCCACCTGGCAAAACAATAAAAGCATCAGCACAATTAATCATTTCAACCAATCGTTCAGACATACCTAGTATAATAAGTTCCTCTCTGTTGGATGGTCCTATAAGATTCGCCTCTGCCAAAGGTTTTGGGATGATTCCCAGAACTTGACTACCTCTTTCCTGTACGACCCTTGAAACGCACCCCATTAGTCCAAGATTGCCACCGCCATATACTAGGTGCATATTCCTTTCAGCTATGACTCTACCCAATTCCTGTGATGCCTCAACGAACTCTGGTTTAGAACCAACACTAGTACCGTAAAACACACATATGTTTACAACTCGTCTTCTTCAAGTTGCTTCCATTTTTTAATTTATTTCTCAACTCTGGATGTCTTCAAAAGTGCAATGATGAGCTGAATTTATAGAACCTGAAAAAGGGTGAGTAAAAATAGTACTAATACCTGCCAAATGACAATTATTAGCTAAACAGTAAAATATATCGTGAAAGTTAAAGAGTTTGGATCATGTCAGAGAAAATAAAAGAAAATCACAAAATGAATCACAATTATTAGATAAATACAAAGAGATAATAATATTTACATGAAGTAACGACTTTATTGACATTTATGCGTCAGGGACAAGCTTCCTATCCAATTTTCTTATAAATTGGCAAACAAGGTCTTTTAAAGTCAGATTTCTGAGACTTAATTTGTGTATTTCTTTTCGAAATTGTGTATATAACATGTGAATTGCGTGATGCACATATCCACTGGGATGCGTCTCAAGAGTCAATGATATGTCATCCAAAGACTCCTTACTCAAGCCATCCCTAATGAATTTAATTTTATCTTCACGGTTATCAGACACCATTCCTAAAGAACGACAACGAGTATTACATGTCATGCGTGCACATTTATAGCAAACACCCATTCTTTTAGCTCTTCTTTTCTTAACATATGTGCTTATTCCTAAACCAGGCATATATGAAATAAAAGAGTTAGAGGACTCACCTGCCAATCGGACCCATGCTTCAATTAACCAATGAATGTCATTAGGAATACCTTTGATCATCAGAAGTTTCATTCGTTCCATGCGAGCTTTGTAGACTTTCATCAGAGAGTTTTGAGGGAGAGAAGGAAATTGCTTATGAAGATTTACGAGAACGTCTTACATCCTGTCTGTGACTTAACCTACAAAATAAATCACACAAAAATAAAACACACCAAATCTGAATATATACACAAATTGCATGGGTTTCCTCCCTGCTGGCTCTAAGCTTAACATCGTCAGTTGGACATGACTGTCCGAACATTAGGCTGGATCTGAAAGTGTGACACTTTCTTTTTGTCGCTCCAATGATTCTCCCCAGTAGTGCTTGACACGCTTACTTTTAACCTTGAATGTTTCATTAGAATTGGGATCATGTAACTTAACGGTTCTATCTGGTAAAACTTGAGTGATTAAGAATGGACCTGACCACCATGATTTTAACCTCCTAGGGAAAAAAATCAACCTTGATTTGCTGAACAATACCCACTGCCCCGGTTCCAGTTGTATGCGCACTAACTTCTCAGCATGTCTCTTCTTGGCCTTTTCTTTGTATAATTTGGCATTCTCGAAAGACTGTATGTGAAATTTCTCCAATTCGTTGAGTTGGTGGAGCCCTTTCCCTTCAGTTGCTTGCAGTTCAAGATTTAACTTGTTCAGTGTGCAATACAATTTATCTTCAGGCTCCACAGGTAGATGACATGCTTTAAGTTTGTAAGTGGAACTTTGCATTGCATCGGAGTTCTGGATGGTACTATTTATCACATCAAGTCTGAAACATTCCTCATTCTTTTCATCATTCGGGAATTCAATGTCTTTGAAAACATTGAATCTTACTTCTTGGTCTTATACCCTCATGGTTAGTTCACCTTTTTGTACATCAATAATGGTTCGACCTGTAGCCAAGAATGGTCTCCCGAGGATGATGGGCACGTCTTCGTCTTCCTCCATGTCAAGGATAATAAAGTCTGCTGGGAGAATGAGTTTGTCGACTTTGACCAGCACATCTTCAACTACACCTCTCGAAAATATGAGCGATCTATCAGCAAGTTGCAGAGAGACTGAGGTGGGCATTGCTTCTCCAATTTGCAGTTTCCTGTAAATAGAAAAAGACATCAAGTTAACACTAGCACCTAAATCACATAAAGCCTTACCGAAGTTATGTTCTCCTATGGTGCAAGGGATGGTGAAACTGTCGGGATCTTTCAACTTTGAGGGAAGCTTCCTCCGAATGATGGCGCTGTATTCTTCTATCAATGCTACTGTCTCGTAATCTCTCAATCTCCGCTTTCGTGACAGAATGTCTTTTATGAATTTGACATAGCTGGGCATTTGTTCCAACGCTTTTACAAATGGAATGTTCATATGCAGCTTTTTGAAGATCTCCAAGAATCGAGCAAACCACTTGTCTAGTTTGTTTTTCTGGAGACGCTGTGGAAAAGGTGAATGTGGAGTGAATCTTTCTCGATCATTTTCTTTTGCCTATTTTTCCTCCATCTGTTGATCTGCTTCGCTGCTTTCTTTTGGAACTTCCTCAACAATTGCCTTGACTCCAACATTTTTGTAGATTTCAGTACCGCTTTTCAAAGTGATGGCATGACATTGCTTTTTCTCCATGTTCCTTGGATTTGGTTCTGTGTTGCTAGGAAGAGTACATTGCGGTCTGTAACTCTGAGCATTGGCCAGTTGTCCCATTTGGTTATCCAGTGTTTTCAAAGATGTTGATTGACTTTAAATTAATGTTGTTTGTGATTGAAACATGGCATCATATGATGCTGCTTGAGAATCGTATTTTGCTTCTAGCTTTTTCAAATAAGCCAGCACTTCTGTTATTCCTGGTTTTTTTCATACTCATGGCTTTTGTTTTTTTGTTGGAATCCTGGTGGTGGATTGTTCATCTGCCCTGAATTGTTGCTCCATGCGAAATTGGGATGATTCTTACAACCTATGTTGTAGGTATTGGAATATGGATTGTTCCCTTGTCTATTGAAATTATTGACATAATTCACTGTCTCATCATGTTGGTTGTATGATTCTGCCTCTGGTGCTCCTCTATATGGTGAACTTGTGGATCCATCATAAACCTTCATGTTAAGAGTTTCCATATTTTTGAAAATCAGATCCAGCTTGGAATTCATTGATGTGTTAACTCCAACTTCGTAAATTCATGCGATTCGTTGAATCATGCTCCTTTCTGTTGGCCAAGGCCACAAAGAATTGTTGTTGGCCATTTCTTCAATTAAGTCTCAGGCATGATCCTCTCATTTTTCCATTAAAGCTCCTCCAACAGCAACATCAATTGTGGTTCTCATTAATCCAGAAAGTCCATTATAGAAGGTTTGGACTTGTAGCCACTTTGCAATCTCATGGTGAGGACATTTTCTGAGCAAATCCTTGTATCTTTCCCAAGCTTCGCAGAGGGATTCTGAGTCATATTGTACAAAGGATGTAATATCATTCCTCAACTTTGCAGTTCTGGCTGGGGGAAAGTACTTTGTAAGGAATTTGGTGGCTAGAATGTTCCAAGTTGTGATGGAACCTGCTGGTAGTGAATGTAGCCAAACCTTAGCTCTGTCTTTCAAGGAATATGGAAAAACACGCAGTCTCATTGCTTCTTCTGCCGCTCGGTTGAAATTGAATGTGCCGCAAATTTCCAGGAAGTTGCTTACATGATAGATAACCCTTTAATATATTTCCTTACAGGATAGACATATACCTGTCGGGCGGGGGTAGCCATAATTGGAACTTAAACTTAATGAATCTAGATAATTTGGTTGACATAGACATATGGTTCAATTGGGTTAAATTGGGTATTTGTGTCTGACCATCAACAGAGGCTTACACATAATTTAGTGTTCCAGGTTAATAAATCAATATATTACCCAACTTTAAGATAACCACTTCATCTTTAAAAGATATTGGAAAGATTCACAACCCTGGATAGTTTAATAATCTTGAATTTTCATCAATTTACTTTCGCACAATTTTATTTACTTATTTTAAGTTTAAAGTCACCATCCAATCAACAAACCAATCCATTAGATACTCGTAAAAATTTAACTTCATAAATTAATAGCTTAGGTATTAAGTCCTCGTGGGATCGATATTTTTTATACTACTTGAACGATACGTGCGCTTGCGTTATACGCGTGTGATTACACCAGTCAGATATGTTTTATTATTAGTAAATATTATTTATGTTGATAAATAAAATATTTTTTCCATGCATGTTAAAATTAATAGAGATCAATTTAGTAATATATTTGTTTACATCAACAACGACATAACCACGATCCTTAAAGTGGTTTTGGAAGAAAATTTTAAATTCCAGTAACATGGATGCTTCCGCGCTAACCCCAAAACCTTACAGGTCGTTATACCATTATAAATGAACCGCAGCAATAAATAAACCAAAAATAAAGTGTTTGTTTTTGTTTTCTCTCTACGGACTATTTTATATTGCTAATTTTATACTTAAATCCTCTTGTGTATAACACTTATACACTAAGTTTGAAAGTACATTAGTAACCAATGGCATACATGAAAATTTATAATATGCAAATTTAAAACAAACACTATGATAAATGAAAATTACATCGTTCATTAATTAAAATAAATTCCATTTACATATTACATCATGTTCTAGGGCATACATCCTAACATTAAATCTCTTTCGGACATTCTATCAATTATGAATGCACTTATTGCTCTTGAATGTCTTACATCTAAATTCTTGCTGGATTAAGTAAAGATTATACATCCCTCAGCTCCGTAATTCATGCACGCGAATCATCCATTGTTTTTAAGAGTTGCATGAAAAGCTTGTAACGTATGAGGCATTTTTACAACAACTGAGACTAAGAGTTTTTTAGGACTTGTTACACCTAATATTGCGGCAAGGCCTTACTTGGCTACTTTTAAGTCATTTCATTCTCCCATCAGCAGCAATTTGGTCACAATTCCTATCGTTCATCATCTTCAACACAGTTTCATCCTCAAGCTTAGCCTTTATCTACTCTCAGCCTTTATCAACAAACTCATGCCTCAACATTTGGTTTTGGCTAATCAGGACATTCTGCAAAACGTTGTCAGTTCTATGGTCAATCAGGACATTCTTCAAAATGTTGTCCTAATCTTTGACATTTTCATGTTCCTCAATCTTCAGGACAATTTTAGTACCTTACACGCCCAAAATATCCTCAAGCATATGTGGTTGGATTAGAAGTTGTTAAAGATACTGTTTGGATTAGAAATTTTATCACAGAATTTGGCATTGTGCCTAATATTTCAGATCTGATCTCATTTTACTGTGATAATAGTGGAGTCATTACGCAGGCTAAAGAGCCAAGGGCGCATTCCAAATCTAATCACATCGAAAGGAAATATCGAGTGATTAGAGAAATTTTCAAACAAAAAGACATAGTGGTCTTGAAGGTTCAATGACAAGACAACATAGCAGATCCGTTTGCTAAGGCCTTACCTATAAAGTTATTCAATAAGCATGTGGAGGAGATAAGACTTCGGTACCATCCAGATTGACACTAAGCAAGTGTGAGTTTGTTGGCGTTGGTGCTTGGAGTGCTAATCCGAATAATGTATTGTATATTATTTTTTATTATTTACTAATAAAATAATTACATTTTCATTTTAACCTTGTTAATGTAATTATTATGTCATAATGCATATAAGTTTGTATTGTGATATTTTACATCGCACCGCAAGTGTATATTGTCAAGTTTCAGTAAAGATAAGTGAAAGAGTGTCGAACCCACAAAGATTGCATTCAACTCAAACTAAGTACTATAATTGATAATCCTAACTTTATTTAGAAAGAAACTAAATTTAAATTAAAAATTAAATAATTAAGAAACAAGACGTTTGATAAAGATAGACCAGGATATGAGAGATTCTAGAGTCTGATTTCACCTAGCTATCCCCTATGTATTTGTTATGTCATTCAATTCTTATTCAGTTGCATTGTTTATAAGTAAGGAATCCTAAAGTATTACACTCCCTCTCCCGAGCAATAGTGAAAAGATTACTAATTACAGACTTCGACATCCCTATAAAAATCTAATAATTAACAATTCATTATACTCTGTGATTCTTTGTTAACGACTTCAAAGGAATTATAGATTCTCCCGAACTCTATAAAACTCCTAGGTTATATTCTATAGATCCTTTTCAAAATCCCTCTCTCTCGAGCGATAGATTCTAAACATTCATCATCTCAATTTGTGGTCAACAAACAAGAAGCATTAAATGCAAGAATATATAAATAAACTGAATTATAACTTCATAAAAATCAAATTGGCAATTAATACATAAGTTCAAGCATTTGTTACATCATCCTCTAGAATAATAGAGTTAGTTCATGACCAAATAATAAAATAATGAAAGCATGATCTGAATCTAATAGAAATCATTAAAGTTAAAGGAAGAAACTAGAAGATTAAACCCGAATCAAATCCCTTCGTCTCCTCTTGCCACTCTTCAATCTTTCTCATTGGATCTCTCTAAAAGTATGTGTTTTGAGTATTGAGTTGTGTATTAGCCTCATGTAAATCCCTGATTTATGATGTTTCTGGGTGTCTGCTGCAGCATTATGACACCGGAAAGTGGCGTTGCAACGCTGTTCTCCCGACATTTTTCTATTGTCTCACTGAAGGGGCGTCGCGACGCCAGGCACAATTTTTGGCATGTTATTTCTGTATTTTTTGCTCTTCCTGCGTGCTTCCGATGCGTCCATAAGGTCCCAAAACACCTGAGTTTGCTCCAATATCCATATTCCAATGCTTCCTACAAATAAAACATAAAAGAAACTATAAAATACATTAAATGACACAGAATCTAACAAGATAATAAGCTAAGAATGCATGAATAAGTGGGTATAAACCGCACTTATAACACCCTTAAACTTAAGATTTTGCTAGTCCCGAGTAGAAGGCAAAAAAAAAATAATAAAAAAAAAAAATAAAATTAACTAAGTTATCTAATCCACTTTCGTAGGGATCACAATTGCATTTAGCTTATGCAACAAGCCTTTAAACCCCTAGGCGACCCTAATGGACGAGTTATAGTCTCATGAGGGCTTACAACAATGACACCCACAAACGTCATTCACAGATATGCAATCATGTAAAAATAATAAAAGCAAACAAAATAGTCATGATAGATGCACATAATATTATCCTCAAAGAATGCTTATCAATGAAATCAGAGAACTTTCAAAGTACTCAATGCAACTAAAATCCAATTTCTTGAATAAATCATCTAAGCCAGACTCAAAGTGTGTGTGTGTAAAGATTTGTTCACAGCTCGACTCCTAAGTAAGCTAACTCAATGATTTCGTCTCGAAAATTGGGATCTGATGGTTCAAACCAACCTAGATATCTCAAAAGTGTATTTGCCTATTCTTTGCTCAGTATGATATGATTTTTTTCCTTCTTTTTCCTTTTTCTATATTTTTCAACACACCTACCCTTTAAGGTAGCATTTCTCCTCATGGTGATCCTAACACTCGCCCATTGATAGTTTCATGTTTATCGGTTATAAGTGGTTTAACTTTTTTCTTTCTTTTCTCTTACTTTTTAACCATACCATACATCATAATATTAGCATATTGAGATAGATATCTAAGCAAACGATCATCCATATGTAAACAATTACTTCAACAAGTCACTTTGCCAACACATAGGTTCTTACTGCTAAAAACCTATTGTTAAGTGCTTACGAGTTTAACTTAGATCACTTACTCAAGTCATCAGATAAAAATCAATTGGGAACTTATCATTTCTAAGATTCCATCCTAAAGTACACAAAATTCATCATTAGACTTATATTTTACTTTCGAGGACTAAAAAAAATATTTTTTTCTTAAATAAACATCAAGAACTATTTTTCTTAAATAAACAGTATGAACTATCATTACATCCCCACACCCCCAAACTTAAAACTTGCATTGTCCTCAATGTAAGATAAATATAAAGAAACAAAAGTAAGGAACAACATTACCGTGCATGGAGTTGATCAGGCTCATTAGGGGTGTTCATAGGGTCGGGTCAACCCGCAACCCGACCCGATTCGACCCGCGCGGGTCCAAAATTTTTTTTTCAAATTTTCAACCCGACCCGAAATTCTCGGGTTGGGCAACAGGTTTGATATTAAAACCCGACCCGACCCTATAGTATTTATAATATTTTATTAAAAATTCAAGTGGGGGATTGTTGGTTTTAATGAATTTTAAAATTGACTTTAATATTTTGAGGAGCTACAAGAAGTTATTTTGGAGAAGTTACAAAATTCTATAAATCTTTTAAGACTGTTTAAGTTACAAAAATACACAATTAAATAGATTTTATTATGTTAAAAGGAGTTGCAATTTGAGTATATATATATATATATATACACACACATTACTGTTTTGATTAAGATTTTAATGCATGGACGTTTCCTTTAATTTAAGAATTTTCAATGTGTCAAAAATAAACAAAAAAAAAAAAAAGAGGATGCACAGCCGAATATATAAACAATATTCAGCTGTTGGAAAAAAAATATGCAAAGCTGAAGTCAAATAAAAAAAACAGAGAAAAACGTGCATGACCATTGAATTTTTTTCATTGTTTTCAAGTCACAATTCTCCTCGTGAATGACCATTGCAAGTTTGTAACCAAAACCTAGAACTATCAAATTTGATTATGTTTTCTTGCAAAACCGAGAATAATATAATTTTTGAGATATAAAATAATAAATATTTGTATTTCAAAATAATTAATTTATTAAAAAAATTATTTTTTTTCTGCCGACCCTACCCGATCCAAACCCGATCGGGTTCTATCTTCCTGTGACCCGACCCGCAACCCGAACTTCTCGTGACCCGACCAGATCGGGTCTCACAAAATTTCAAAAAACCCGACCCGACCCGACCCGTGAACACCCCTAAGGCTCATGCTGGTCAGAATTTGGTTGTGCGGGTTATGTGGGTCATACTAATACCTGCATAAATACACATGCAAACTAATAAACTATCAAATAACACACAATAAAATAAAACTAAAGTAAAAAATAAAAATTAAAATAATAAATGCAAGGGTTGCCTCCCCGCTAATGCTAAGTTTAACCTCTTTAGCTAGACGTAACCATCAAATTGGTCATGGTGGCTTCAATGTTGCGGACCAGATAGTCTCATGTGCTTTCTTTTTTGGTATCCACCGGTTGTTATGATATGAAACAACTTGGAGGGCTGTGGCAGTTTATCCATGGATGGTCCCCCAAGGTCTACTGATGGTTGTAATTTTTGACCGGTCATGTGGAAAAATTGACTTAACATTGTTTGAGCTTCCCAGTGATCATTTTCAAGTGAGCACTGACTCTTGATTTCCTCTTTTTGTGGCATTTTGGGATCATTTTCAGGATTGGCTGTGGATAATCTTCTTTTTATGCACGGCTGCACTATGCTCATTGGCTGTTTAACTCTTGGTTCACCTTACAGGTTGGCTTGAATACATAGAGACACATCTAACTTATGGTTATCATCTACTGCAACTCCCTCTCTACAATGTCTAACCTGTGATATTCTTCATCACCTTGAGGACTCGGCATGACTTTGAAAACACTGAAGGTGACTTCTTCATCTTGAACTCTCATTTTCAGTTCATCTTTCTGCACATCAATGACTGCTCTGCTTGTTGCCAAGAAAGGTCTTTCAAGGATTATTGGAACATCATGATCCTCTTCTATATAAAGAATAAGGAAATCAGTAGGAAAGTAGAACTTATCCACCTTAACCAACACGTCATCTACTATTCAGTGTGGGTATGTGAGAAATCTATCTGCTAGTTGCAATGTGACTGTGGTTGGCTTCGCCTCACCTATGTCTAATTGTTTGTAGATGGATAACGGCATGAGATTGATATTTGCCCCTAAATTGCATAGCACCTTACCAAAATATCGATTGCCAATAGTGCAAAGTATGGTAAAGCTGTCGGGACCTTCAGCTTTGAAAGGAGCTTCTTCTGTATAATGGTATTACACTCTTCTGTGAGTGCTACTGTTTCAAAATTAGCCAGCTTCCTCTTCTTAGACATCATATACTTCCTATACTTCACATATTTTGGCATTTGTTCCAAAGCATCTGCGAATGGGATGTTTATATGGATTTAAAAATATCAAGAAATTTGGCGAACTGATCATCCAACTTTTCCTTTTGAAAACGCTGAGGGTACGAAAAATGTGTCTTTGGGATGGGTGGTGGATTATATGGAGGAGCTACTGCACCGTTCTTTTCTTCTGTTATTATTTCCTTCTGAAATGCCGCTTCTTTTTCTTTACTGCCTAAGTCCTGAGATGTATCTTTAATCTCTTTTCTGCTCCTGAAGGTTATGAATTGACACTGCTCTTTGGGATTGATTTTAGTATTATTAGGCTCTTTCTGTTGATTAGTCATGGAAGAAGCAATCTGCCCAATCTGTACTTCTAAGGACTTCATCGTTGTCCATATATTACCCATATGTGTTTCAATATTATTCAACCTCGACTCATTCTTCTCAAACCTCTCTGAATATTTAGCAACAAACGTGCTCATTAGATCTTCTAAGGAAGGTTTCTGCTGTGATTTTTGATTGTTGAAGCCAGAGGGAGGTTGCAAGACATTCTCTGTGTTAGAGTATATCAAGTTCGGATGATAGTAGTTAGGCATAGAATTGCCTCTATAGTTGTTGAAGTTCCGATTGTTCACATATTGGACTTGCTCATATCCTCCGTCCGGTAAGATCATTTTATTAGCAGCAGCAGCTTCAATATATGGTTGGCCCTGTTGATTGGTAAATGCTGGTAGATGAGTCGTGAGAGATGACACTTGAGCTGTAAGTGCAGCAATAGGATCCGCCTCATATATACCAGGATCCACCTCATATATACCATCAACTTTAGGTATAGTAGTTTGTTCACTTGGCCATTGGAAGTTATTGATAGTCATCTCATCTAATAAATAATAGACGTCTTCAGCAGATTTCTTGAACATGATTCCTTCAGCAGCTGCATCGACCATGGTTCTGTTTGAACCATTCAACCCATTGTAGAATAACTGAATCTGAACCCAGTCTTCAAAATTATGTTGTGGGCACCTCCTAAGTAGATCTTTAAAGTGCTCTCAGGCCTTACACAGATTATTCTAACTATCCAAATATGCTAATTTCTGTTCTCAGTTGGGCTGATTTAGCTGGTGGAAAGAACCTCGAAAGAAATATTGTAGCCATATCCTGCCATGTCATAATGCTCCTTGTCGGTATTGATTGCAGCCAACTTTTTGCTTTGTCCCTTAAAGAGAATGAGAATAAGCGTAGCCTGATGGTCTCTTTAGTCACTCCATTCATCTTTATGGTATCCGCCATCTCCAAGAACATCCTTAAATGCACATTAGGATCCTCTACAGCTGAACCCCCAAACTGGTTCTTTTGCACCATGTTGATCAATGTAGGTTTCAGCTAAAAATTATTAGCGTTGATTGGTGGGTATACAATCCCAGAATACTTATCATATATGCCCGGCTTGAAGTGATCTCGAATTGCCATCTGGCGTGGAATATTCTCTCTGTTTTAAGCCGCCATTGCTTTTTTTTTGAACTGTTCTTTCTTTCCTTAGTCTCCTCGTTGTTCTTTCTATTTCAAGATCAAACAGGAACGAGTCGAGACTTATGGATATTCGCATCCACGAAAGCACCAATAGACAGAAAAAAAAAAGTAATCAAATAAAAATAAAACTTAAAATAAAAATAAATTAAAAATGTAAATATAAATATAAATTAAGGCTAAGGTTACTTGGTAATAGTATTAATGTGAATTAGACTAATAATCACCGGCAACGGCGCCAAAAACTTATTGTGATATTTAATATCGTACCGCAAGTATACGGTGTCAAATTTTAGTAAAGATAAGTGAAAGAGTGTCGAACCCACAGAGATTGTATTCAACTCACACTAAGTACTATAATTGATATCCTAACTTATTTAGAAAGCAACTAAATTTAGATTAAAAACTAAATAATTAAGAAACAAGACGTTTGATAAAGATATACCAAGATAATAGAGATTTTAGAGTCTGATTTCACCTAGCTATCCTCTATGTATTTGTTATGCCATTCAAATCTTATTCAGTTGCGTTGTTTATAAGTCAAGAATCCTGAAGTATTACACTCTCTCTCCCGAGCAATAGTGAAAATATTATTAATCACAGACTTCAATATCCCTATAAAAATCTAATAATTAACAACTCGTTATGCTTTGTGATTCCTTTTTAATGACTTCAAAGGAATTATAGATTCTCTCGAATATAAAACTCCTAGGTTATATTCTCTAGATCCTATTTAAAATCTCTCTCTCCCGATCGATAGATTCTAAACATTCATTATCTCAATTTGTGGCCAACAAACAAGAAGCATTAAACGCAAGAGAATATAAATAAATTGAATTATAACTTTATAAAAATCAAATTGGCAATCAATACATAGGTTCAAACATTGGCTACATCATCTTCTAGAATAATAGAGTTAGTCTATGACAAAATAATAAAACAATGAAAGCATGGTCATGAATCTAATATAAATCATTAAAGTTAAAGGAAGAAACTAGAAGATTAAACCCGAATCGAATCCCTTCGTCTTCGGACGTCACCGCATTTGTCTCCTTTTATCGCTCTTCAATCTTTCTCCTTGGATCTCTCTAAAAATATGTGTTTTGAGTCTTGAGTTGTGTATTAGCCTCCTCCTTTAGGGTTTTGGACGAGCTTGTGTAGTCTTGAAGTCATTGTGCATGTAAAACCATGATTTCTGATGTTTCTAGGTGTCTGTCGTAGTGTCACGACGTTGTTCTCTCGGTATTTTTCTATGGTCTCACTAAAGGGGCGTCACGATGCTAGGCACAATTTCTGACATGCTATGTCCTGCATTTTCCCTTTTCTCGCGTGCTTTCGATGGGTCCATAAGGTCTCAAAACACCTGAATTTACTCTAAGATCCATATTCCAATGCTTCCTACAAATAAAACATAAAAAACTATAAAATATATTAAATGACACGGAATCTAACAAGATAATAAGCTAAGAATGCATGAATAAATGAGTATAAATCGCACTTATCAGTTTGATAAATAAATATATTGAGAATGACATCGACCTTAGAATAGTCATGTAGTAATACTGGATATTGGAGGGTCCGACATTGAGATAGTATTATTATTATTATAAATTATTCTTAAAATAAATATTCTTAGTCGTTGGTTTTAGAATATGGTCGAATTTCTATGACATAGAAGACTAGAAAATGTCGTATATTGGAATTGGAGTTCCAGTGGACCATGAGCAAGAGAAACTTGTATAGACATATGGATATTTGTTGGAGCGATTACTGAATGACTCACAAACGAAACTAATACTTGGAAGTACACACCACCATCAATATGAATCTCTTTGAATCGAGTAGCATATGTGAGGATAACAATAATTTTATGTGTGACCCTCTCCACTTTGATGCCATGTATGTCAGAGACCTTTCATGGTCTGACCGCCACTCATTAATCAAGTGTGTATCAATATAGGATTTGTCGGTCCATATGTGTACCATAAAGGGTTAAGGTATCCATGTGAGTAAGTTACGATTCTTAAGACTTTGGCCAAAGCCGATCACCTAAGGTTGATCGCATATATCAGAAATAATATTCTGATTAGTTGTAAAGAATCAAGGATATGTCGACATTATAAGATGTGCGCCTTGAAAAATTGACGGTTAAATTTATGTTTCCTAAGCACAACTCGGATAGCCTATAAAAAGAGGGATTGTTAAACATATGTGATGACCTCAACTTGTAAAGTGCAGACATGTCATTTGTGTTCTTCTCAAATTAAGAGCTGGCCGAATTGCGTATATATGAGCTAGGCTTATATGACGAACGTGTCTAAATGGAAGCTTGTGTCACCTAATAGCATACACAATTTAGTGGGATGCAAATAGTTTTTTTTTTTTTTGGATAAAACGAAAATCAGATGGTATACTAGATCGAAATAAAGCACGCCTGTAGCGAAGGGGCATCAAGGGTCTGACATAGATTATATGGAAACATTCAATTATAAAGTCCACGGATTACATGGTACTTTAACTGAAGAGGTTTACATGTCATAGCCACCAGGATTTGTTAACTCTAAATTTTCACAACATGTTTGTAGATTGAATATATGGCCTAGCATGATATCATGAATTACTGCAGTTTATTCTCTCGACTGGTTTTCAAAATTCCACTGCTGACACTTCCTTATTTATCTAAAAAAATTCCGGTGGCTATGAAAATTTAGTACAACATATATATATATATATATATATTTGTGTGTATGTGTGTCCACTGGAAAATATCTATTTAATTATTGGACTCAGGTCGTTACAGATGGTATCATAGCCGACTCGCGACTTCATGTGTGGATGAATATGATTTCATTTTGTTTTGTTTCTAATTGTCCCTCATGAGGACGTGGAGTTCTCAAGGGGAAATATAATAATATCCATATCGTTAGCAAAATGAGGATCATATACTAGCATATAAGTTGAGCTCAGGTCATTACAGATGGTATCATAACCGACTCACGACTCGATGTGTGGATGAATATGATTTTATTTTATTTTATTTCTGATTTCCCCTCACGAGGACGTGAAGTCCTAAAGGAGGAATATGATAATATTTATACCGTTAGCAAAAGGAAGATCATGTACTAGCATATTAGTCTTGAGTTCTCTTAACCTAATAAACGAACTTTGGATTGCAAAACCCAATGATAAATCCATGACTGGTTGTGTGTCCAAAACGGACAATATTTACTTAGTTATTGGGCTCGGCCTGTTACATACATACATGTGTATGTGTAAGGGATCATTTAATTTATTAATTTAAATGATAAACTAAAAGACCTAAATATATATGATAAAAGAGAAACAATACTATATATAGAGAGACTAAATGTGGACTAAAATTAGCATCAAAATACTGATACTTTATAACTAAAATCATTTTTAATAATAAAATACCAATATTTTGCGAGAGAATATCATTTTTCTAATTTTTTTTTTTGGTCGACTTTTCATCTCGGGCTAAATTTTTCATTAGCGCAGATTACTCGTCGGGCTCTCTCTTCATTTGTGCTTCATTTAAAAGTTTTCTTTATTGGGCTCCTTCATGGACTTATGGGCCACTAACCCGGCCCATGTGATAATTCATTAGGGCACTTCTTTCCATGTATCGTCACCAGCAAACAGCGTGCCCTGGAGAGAGAAAAATTAACCCCGGCGACAGGCTGTCGTGTTAGTTGGGTTCGTACAAAATGAGATCTAACCCTAGATTTTTTGGGGTTTACTCCTCTATTGTCGTCACATTGTACGTAAACTAGTCCTGACTTTCTACTTTATCATCGAGCCATCAGAAAGTGGGTCCCATTGAAAATAAAGAAAGATCTTTGTCTTGATTCCCTCGTGATGTAGGGTTACAGATGAATGAAAATGTACTGGATCACAACAAAAAAGAGCGGGAAGACGAACAGTTATTGCAATGAGAGAATGGGGAATACTTACATGAGCTCCCTTGAGTTTTAACAAATTATCATATAGATGGCAAGTATCAATTAATAGGCACTTACCTCCCTTTAGATGTTTAGTTTCCGTTAGTAGTTAACATGGTTCGATTTAATTGATATAATTATAGATAAAAAAAATTATAATTATAATTATTTGATTATTTTTAAAAAATAGTTCGATTTTTTAGTTTTCGATTCTGCACAACCATAGTATCTGTTACTCTATCCTACCCTTAAAGACAAAAATGAAGCCTAATTTTCATCTCTTTTATTCTTGAAATTCTTTCTTTATATCGAATTTGAGTAACATTATCAATCTTGACATAAAAAAATATTTGATGAATAAAGTTGGATAATTTAATCAGAAATCGTTGGCAATCAGAGATTAATCGTGAAGGATAAAGTTATATTTTTTATGGTTGAGAATAAAAAATTCCAAATTTTCTCTCAAAAATCAATAAAAATCACTTGTTGATTATTAAAAAATATAAAAATTTTATTATCCTATTAATAATTAGTTTAAATCAAAATATATATTCATTAAATCGGCCAAAAAAAAGAAAAATCAAATAATTATAATTATAGTTATTTGACTTTTTTTTTATTTTAAATATTTCAGTTTTTTTCAATTTTTGATTCTACTCAATTCTAGAGTTGTTACTTTGTTATAAGGGTGTTCATAGGGACCCATGACCCGACCCGAAATTCGATCAGGTTTGTAAAATTATAAATGTAATTTTGGATTACAGTGAATTCGACCCGCACAATTGGATCGGATCTCAGGTTTAATGCAAAAAATCGTATTTGATTCAATCCGACCGGTGCGGGTTATATTTTCAAATTTCGGATTTCGGATCTTCCGACTCGCATGACTTGACCCGATCAAATTTAAGAAAATTTAAAAAAATATGATCCGACCCGTGAACACCCTTCTTTGTTATACCCTTCAAAACAAAAGTGAATTCTAATTTCCTTCTCTTAGCTTTGAAATTCTATCTTTATATCGAATTTGAAGAACATAATCAAACTTGACATAAAAAGTAAAAACTATGTGATGAAACAAGTCAATAAAATTGAATAATTTTGCAGGAATCTCGTATGTAATTATGATAAACTCATTCCTCCACGGTAAAAACAATAAATTACTTGTGAAAGACAAAAATATCTCAAATTTGTAAAAGAGAGAAACGGAACGGGCAGCTAAAGCAGGGGAGGTAAGTACCTGCTAATGAATACTGTTGATTTAAATGATAATATTTTAAAACCTTGGGGGAGGTCAGCAATAATTCCGTGAGATAATACCGTAGTGGGCCCTTCGTTTCGAATTGTCACATCAACGTCCCTTTTGTCTGATCAGAAAAATCTTTATTCAACAACTACCACTCAATTCATTTTAGACTTTTGCCGGTTGTGACCGGCACGTGTCACTCACACAGTCACACAGGGCTTAAATTTTGATATCTCGCGAGTTGTTTATATCTCCTGACTGAACGCTTACGAGTACGATATTTTGGTTTTTAAAACTCGTGATCTCTATTCTCATATATTTTCGTGACAATGTGAATTCAACTATACATTTTTTTTAGCTTCCAAAAAAAACGGTAGGAATTTTTCTAAATAAATGTATTTATTTATAAGGAATAAAATGATATAATTCTTAATGAAAAAAGACATTATTTTTTAATTTGAAATGATTTTTTAGAGGGTTATAACCATTAAAAGATTGCATTTTTTTTTGTTTATATATAAATGTGTCTTCACAAAAGCAACCCTTTTATGTTTATAAAAATGAGTTATTGGATTCATTTCATTCATTCAATTCAAATCATTTAATTCTTTTCACAAGTCTCATGTATATTAGAAAATCTAAGGTCCTAATACTTGAGAGAGTTTCCACCATTTTTGTCGTAGTCCGTGTTTTTAATTCAAGAAGTTCCCCTTAGTCAAGAAGTAATTAAGTATCATAGGAGAACGTTAGCCACAAGAGATCCGTAAGAGATCCGTAATGCACCAAGACGGGCTAATAAGTTCTTAAGGAAATATTGAACACTCGATTTGGCTTTATTCTTCATTTTCAGGTTTTTCTAACTCTCATTTTTGTAATTTGAATGCATGATTGTTATCTATACAAATAGTTTATGAATTTGCATGAATATAATTTGTATGTTTAATTGAATTATGATACATCCCGCGAACAATCTTAAGAACTTATTAACTTATATATATTGTTTACTCTGATTTATGAATGTGTTGCTCATCTATTTCTCTAAAAAAATACATTATGCGCATGAAAAATACATAAGGACGTTCAAATATTTCTCAAACGTAAAAAAAACACACAGTGTTCCGCATTTTCGTTCGAACACGATGACGAACGCCACTCGAACGCAAGCTCTCTGGAAAGATTCGTTCGAACGCGTTATAAAATATCATACAAACGTGAACTCTCTAGAAAGATTCGTTCGAATGGTTGAACGCACGTGACATTAACTTAAGTCGTAACTGAGATATTTTCATACTTGAATTAATTTTGGTAAAATAACATACATAATTTAGTTTGCATAAATTCACAGATTTTAATCAATTAAGTATATAGTTATTTTTCATATGTAATACACATTTTTTTATTATAAAATTTTTGTAATATAGACCTAAGTTGAATATATGCATAGTGTAATATTAACTTAGTAAAAATCATTTATTGAAATTTATAAACTTGGTAATATAGATTTTAGTTAATATTAGGGTGTTCAATTATCACATGCATGCACCTAGTCTACTATGTGATAAAGTTGAGAATTATTTAATCTTGTTCATTGATTGTTGCATACTTGGTTGAGAATTTAAAGTGTATCACTGTTGCGATATTTTATATCGTACCGCAAGTGTACGGTGTCAAGTTTTAGTATAGATAAGTAAAAGAATGTCGAACCCACAGGGATTGCGTTAACTCGCACTAAATACTACAATTGATAATCCTAACTTTATTTAGAAGATAAATAATAAAGATTTAATTAAATAAATAAAATATAAAATAATTATATAGGAGGAACTAATACGATAGAGATTCTAGAGTCTGATTTCACCTAGCTATCTCTTATGTATTTGTCATGCCAATTAATCTTTGTTCAGTTATATTGTTTATAAGTTAAGACTCCGAAAATATCCACTCCCTCTCTCGAGTATCAGTGAAAATATCATCAACTACAGACTTCGATTTCTCTATAAAAATCTAGTATTTAACAACTCGTTACACTTTATGATTCTATGTTAACGACTTCAAATTAACTTATATATTCTCTCGAACTCTATAAAACTCCTAGGTTATATTCTCTAGATCTATTCAAAATCCTCTCTCTCGAGTGATAGATTCTAAACATTCATCATCTTAATTGTAGCCAGAGAACAAGAAGCATTAAACTCAAAAGAATATAAATAAATTTAATAAAACTTCATAACAAAATCGACACTCAATATAAAGGTTCAAGCATCAGTTACACCATTCTCCATAATTAAGGAGTTAGTTCATGACAATGGATTAAAACAATGAAAATAAAGTCATGAATCTAATGTAAATCATTAGAGTTCTAAGAAAGAAACAAGAAGATAAAACCCGAATTGAATCTCTTCCTCTTCAGACGTCACCGCCTTCGTCTCCTCTTGTCGCTTTTCAATCCTCCTCCTTGGATCTCTCTAAAATATTTATTTTTGTGCTTTGTTCTATGTATTAGCCTTCTCTCTTGAGTTTGGACGAACTAATCTATTTATAATAAAGTCTTGGAACCATTGACCATGTAAAAACCCTGAAACTGATGAATTTGGTCGCTCCGGGGCGCTGTGGTGCCCATCTCTCTGGAAATTATATGGGACTGGTTTTGCCGAGGGCACCGCGGCGCCAAGAACTTGGGCACCTCGGCGCCAGTACGTACAATTGACTAGATCTCATCAAGTACATGTAAATCGATATATTATGGGTTTCGTAACTCTTTCTAGATAAAAATTTATAGCATTTTTAAATTCAGTGTGCAGCTGATGTTGGTTTTGCCTGTTCTTGAGTCCGATGCTCCCAATAGGTCCTGAAACACGCGTAATTAGTCCATTCTTCATGTTCTAATGCTTCCTACAAACAAGACATAAAATAAAATATAAATGACATTAAATGTATCGAAACATAACAAAATAATAGGCTAAGGATGCCTGATTGAGTGGGTATAAACCGCACTAATCAATCACGAAGACTTGGTCCGAGTTATACACAAGTAATTCCTTTCAAGCTTGATTGACATTATACTTTATATATAATTTTTATACTTAAAATTGAGAATTGAAGTATAATACTAAGATTGAATGCCTAAGATTTTATATTGAGAAAATGATTAAGGAAATTCTGACACTAAGGCGATAAGAGCTTAATAGAGCAGAGATTTAAGTGGTTACGCCATACCCCCATCATCCTCTAGGAATTTTCCTTTGTTCATCTATCAAAAGAAATTTTAGTCACAAATTCAAGAACTTTTATTATTTGGTATTACTGTCCAAAATAATAACAAGTGGATTCTTAGTATAACACATAAATTGGATCATAAAATTATTCTTTAAGTAATTTGTCTCGTGTAGACTTAGTTACACATGGCTACTGGAAACATCACAGTACCGATTGCTCATGTAGAAAAGCCAGATAAGTTTAGTGGATCAAATTTTAAACAGTGGTAGAGCAAAATGCTGTTCTACCTGACTACGCTGCAATTAGCCAAGTTTCTCAAAGAAAATCCTTTGGGTCATGTGGAGGGAAAAACCAAAATGGTTTGGAAATTGCAAGTTGAGGCATGGTCGCAAGGCGGCTTCTTGTGCAAGAATTACATCTTGAGCAGTCTTGACAATACCCTGTACAATGTGTACCGAGACACAACTTTTACAAAACTTCTCTAGGAATCTCTTGAGAAGAATTACAAAACAGAAGATGTCAGACAAAAGAAGTTTGTCGTGGGTAGGTTCCTAGACTACAAAATGGTAGATCCAATGATGGTAATGTCTCAGTTGGATGAACTACAGTTTGATCATTCACGAAATATTGGATGTGGGAATGAAACTCTGTGAAACGTTTCAAGTTTCCATAATCATTGAGAAGTTGCATTTATCATGGAAGGACATCAAGGGTTATTTGAAATGCAAGAAGAATTAGATGAGTCTTGAAGATTTGGGAGTTCAATTGCGAATCAAATAGGACAACGGAAATTCCAAGAAGGCTAGTTATAAGACTAAGGAGTCTAAGACCAACATCATTGAAGGTTGAAAAAGTAGCAAAAAGAGAAAAAATAGTGGAACTGATTCTTCCCAAGCGAGCAAGAAGTTCAAAGGAAAGTGCTACGTCTGTGGGAAAAACAGATGCATGAAAAATGACTACATAAACAATAAGTCTCAAGACAATATTATTAATAATAAAGCTACATCTTCTACTTATATTAGGAAAAACATACCTCACTTAAGGCCTTTTCAAATTCAATGTAATGAATGTCAACCGACACAATGCTATTAATAATAAAGCTACATCTTCTACTTATATTATTGAGTCACAAAATATATGACATGGTAGGTTGGGGAATGTTAATTATGACACAATGCGTAAATTGATTAACATGAACCTTATACATTGATTTCTAATTGATAACCAATATAAATGTGAAGCATGTGTTGAAGCGAAAATAAACATAACATCATTTCATTCCATAGAACGAAGCTCTGCTTGTTCACACGGATGTGTATAATATGAACGTTGTGCAATCTAGAGGTGGTAAAAAGTATTTTGTCACTTTTATTGATGATAGCACAAGATTATGCTATGTGTATTTGTTGAGGAGCAAAGATGAAACTATTGAGAGCTTCATATACTATAAGAATGAAGTTGAAAATCAACTTGACAAGAAAATTAAAAGAATTAGGAGTTATAGGAGAGGTGAATATGTCATCATTTGGTGAATATTATTTTAATCATGGAATTATTCACGAAACTACTGCTCCTTATCCACCTCAATAAAATGAGATTGAAGAACGCAAAAATCGAACGTTGAAGGAAATGATGAATGCTATGTTGACAAGCTCTGGTTTACCCCAGAACTTGTGGGGGGAAGCATTGCTTTCTGCCAACAACGTTCTGAATAAATTACCTCATAAAAGATTGAACAAGACACCATATGAATTATGGAAAGGTCACGTACCTCCCTACAAATACCTGAATGTGTATGGGTTATCACCAAAGTGATGGTTCCTAAACTTAAGAATGATAGAATAGGTACAAAAACTGTTGACTGTATATTCATAAAATATGCTCACAACAGTAGCACATATCGATTCTTGGTACATAAATATGATATTCCTGATATCAATCCAAACATGATAATTGAATCAATGAATGCGGCATTCTTTGAAGAAACATTTCCTTATAAGGAAAAATAAAGAACGAAGTCTTTCAAAATAACTATTGACACTGTTACAAGTAGTGATTAAGTTAACCAAGAATCAGGTGAACCTCAAAATATTGAGGAAAATGAACCTAGACATAGCAAGAGAACAAGAACATCTAAATCATTTGGACCTGATTTTTTGACATACTTGTTAGAAAATGAGCTTCAAAGCTATAGAGAAGCGGTGACATTTTCAGATGCTTCTTTGTGGAAAATGGCTATAAATAGTGAGATTAATTCAATTCAAAACCATACTTGGAAGTTGGTTAATCTTCCTCCAGGTTTTAAGCCGTTGGGTTACAAATGGATTTTCAAACGAAAAATGAAGTCAAATAGATCAATAGATAAGTACAAGACAAAACTTATCATAAAAGGTTATAGATAAAAAGAAGCCATTGATTACTTTGACACATATTGATCGGCATAAACACACACGTATAACACAAGCGCACGTATCGTTCAAGTAGTATAAAAATATCGATCCCACGAGGACTTAATTCCTACTGTTGTTATTAATTATTGATACTATTTATTTACAGGTATCTAATTATAAGGAGAATGGAATGATTGCTTTTGTTTGTTGAATGTGGATTTGCTAATTAAAATAAAAACAGACTCAAAAGAAAATACTAAGGAAAATAAAAGAAAAGACTCAAAGATCTAGGGTCGTGACTCCACACAATATTATTATAAATATGAATTGATTCTCTTATTTATATGTAATAAATCAGTTTACTAACCTAGAACACGAAAATATGCAAAAGCCTCTATCGATGGTCAGACGCAAATATCCAGTATAACCCAGTTGAACCATATGTCTATGTCAACCAAATTACCTGGATTTATTAAGATTAAGTTCCAATTGTGGCTACCCCCGCCCGACAGGTATATGTCTATCCTGTAAGGAAATCTATTAAATGGTTATCTATCCTCAAGGAAGATCGTGGGCTATTGAATCTAAGGCTGAAACCTAAAATCCCTATGTCTAGTTCATTTTAAGTTTACCACATCAATCTTATTGGTGATCAGACAACAAGAAGCATTAAGCTTAAGACTCAATAAATAAACTAAAGAATTACCCAATAAATAATTAAATCAATTATTAAGTGTGTGGATATTGTGTTTCATCACTTCCCTAGAATAAAAATAAAATGCTGGGGGTTAGAGGATCCACTTTTAGAAATCTCAAATTATTATAATATCCAATTAAGTTGAACCAACCATAAAAGGCAATGTTATTATTTATCCATAAACCAGCCATATAGGCGGTAATTATCTGTCACCTAAAGACCAGCCATATAGGCAGTGTCACATTATGTTACATAATTAAAACCAGCCATTAAGGCGGAATCAACTTTTACTTCATATTATTAAATCACAATTTCCATATTATAATTGAAGTAAGATTAATCTACCTTTACTATTTCTAATTTAGAAATCTCCCTTATTATAATATATATATCTGCGTGATATTTACTAACCAGCCATATAGGCGGTATCCTGATTAAGTCAAATTAATAATTAATTACCAACCGACCAATCAGACGGTATCCTCATTAAGTCAGGTTAAAACCAGTTTAAAAATAATTACCAACCGACCAATATAACAGTATCCTTATTAAGTCAGGTTTTAAATAATTTATATATTATAATTAAGGGAGATTAATCTAAATTATAAAAGTAAAAAGCTTCACCTTTACCCCAACAGTAAATTAACTACTGAACATAAAAAAACAAAAAGAAAATAAAATTTTATTACAAAAAGTAAAAGTGCATAATTAAAAATACTAAAAGTAAAAATGCTAAATTTAAATTACAAAAACTTAAACACACAAGATGCAATCCTTAAAGTCCTTACAAAACTCAAGGAAGGCATGATTTGAATTCTGAAATCGAGCTGAATTTATAGGCGTCAGTAGGAGTCGGGCGTCGCGACGCGCAGGTCGCGTCGCGATGCGGAATTGTGTCGACGTGGCAGCTTCTGGTTCGTCGCGTGGGATTCTGGATAAAGTGATAAGATGACACGTGGCAAGGTGGTTGGGAGCTCAATTATTGCGACGCATGGCGGCTCGTGATTGGCTGATTTCAGATTCTTATCGTCACGTGTCAATTACGGATAAGTGAGTCAATAATTGAGCTGATGTGGCGATTGTGACTGTCGGCACCATAAAATGATGACACGTGGCACACTGTGATTGGTTGATGATGACGTGGCTGACAGGTGGAGTAACACGTGGCGACACGTGGCAATGGCGATTGTAGGCACCGTAGGATGATGACACGTGGCACGACGCACGTTAGCAGATCGGCTGTGATGGTGACACGTGGCACGACGCACGTTAGTAAAGTCAAATTTCTCAGATTCTGACTTGTGGACCCGGCGCATGTTAGCACTGTTCGGCGCACGTTAGGCGTCGTGACGCCATAGGCTTGCGCGTCGCGACGCGACAAATTACCAAAATGCCATTTTGTCCAATTTTCACTGTTTTTGCCCCAAATCACCTTAAGAATGTCCTGAAACTTTATTTATCTACAAAATAACACAAAACACATCAAAATATTCACAAAACTCAAGAAACTATACAAAATATTAAGTTAAATGAGTGGGAAATAGTGATATAATTACCACTCATCACATATTCACCGTGACTTGTATCACTTCAATAAGAATGCTTATAGTCATAATAACTATATTTGGTCTTGAAAAATATCAAATGGATGTAAAGACAATATTCTTAAATGGTGAATTGGATGAGGAGATTTACATGGAACAACTAGAATATTTTAATTTTCTTGGACAAAAACACAAACAAGTAAAATCCTTATACGAATTAAAATAGGCATATAAACAATGGCATGAGAAATTTGACAAATAGATATTGTCAAGTGGATTCAAAATTAATGAGCGCGATAAATGTGTATACACTAAATCAGTTCAAAATGGATATGTCATTGTGTGTCTTTATGTAGACGATATGCTGATAATTGGTAGTAATCATGAGATGATTCAGTCTATCAAGAAAAATTTGACTAGCAAATTTAACATGAAAGACTTAAGAGTAACTGATGTGATTCTAGGAATTAAAATTTCCAAAAAATCAAAGGGATATATATTATCTCAAGCTCATTATGTTGAGAAAATACTTGAGAAATATAACAAATGAGATCTAAACGTAGTTAAAACTCCTACGGACCTAACTCTTCAATTGTCTAAGAATACTAGTTCGAGCTTATCGCAATTAGAGTATTCGAGAATCATCGGAAGTCTGATGTATCTCATGAACTACACACGAATAGATATTGCTCAACTATAATTATGCTTAGTAGATATACGAGTAATCTAGAACATACCCACTGGAAAATCATAATAAGAGTTTTGAGGTATCGAAGAGAAACTTCAAAATATGATATGCATTAAATAAGATATCATGTTGTTCTAGAAGAGTACAACGATGCTAATTGGATATCTGATACAACAGATTCTAAGTCCACGATTGAATTTGTTTTCACATTTAGTGATGCAGCTGTGTCATGAAAATCCTTGAGGCAAATATGTATCGCCCAGTCCTATGGAGTCTAAGTTTATAGAATTAAACAAAGTCGCAGAAGAAGAAAAATGGCTTCGAAATTTCTTAGAGGATATTCCAAACTAGCTAAAACCGATGCCAGCTATAAACATACATTATGATAGTCAATCGGCTATTATGAGAGCTCGAAATATAATGTATAATAGTAAGTCTTGACACATATATTGAAGACACAATACTATAAGGCAACTACTCTCAAACGACATAATTTCAATAGATTATGTCAAGTCGAGGGAAAACCTAGTGGATTCACTTACTAAAGGTTTACCTCGAGAGCAAGTTGAGAATTCATCGAGTGGAATGAGCTTGAAGCCTATAAATTAAGAATTGTGATTGTGAAAACCCAACCTAGCTGACTAAAGATCCCAATATCTAGGTTCAAAAGGGACAACAAAAACTTTGTACAATTCAAACCAAGCACTGTAGAGTTCTATACCCTTTCTCATTCCTATAATGACTCAGAGTGTTACCTGTCAATGTTAGGTTACGTTTAAACTTTTAATGATCACTATATTATGAGAAAAGTCATAATATGGTAAAGATATATTACCTTTTATAGTAGACCACCTATTTCAAGTAAGAAGTGAGGCCGCTTCCATGAGAATTTTCAAGTCTGGATTCCCTAAAAAACTTGAGGAATCCATGACCGATGTTCATGGCCGAATTGAACACAATCGTAGAATGAGAAATGATTGAAATGAAGCTTGTCATGGCTATTCTCTTGGCTTATACTAACGGCGAAACAGTTCAAGACTATGAGTCACTAGTTTGCCAAGTAAATCTGATAGTCATTTACTATGAAAGGTTCAAGGCAAAAGCTATATATTTTGATGTAGTTTCATTTTAAAGAAACTCTCTCAAGTGTTTGAATTGATATTTAGAAAATTGTGGGGGATTGTAGGAAATTTTCTAAATAAATGTATATATTTATAGGGAATGAAAGGATATAATCATTAATAAGAAAGAGCATAACTATTTAATTTGAAAGGGTTCATTGGAAGATTATAACACTTAAAGGATTACATTCCTTTACATAATGGTGCTTTTTACAAAGGCAACCCTCAATGTATATAAAAGGGGTACTTGAGTTCATTTCATTCATTCAATTCTTTTCAAAAGTCTTATGCATATTAGAAAGTCTAAGGTCTTCATACATGAGAGAGTTTTTACCTTTTTTGTCCTAGTTCATGTTCTTGATTCAAGGAGTGCCCCTTAGTTAAGAAACAACCAAGTATCCTGGGAGAACGTTAGCCACAAGAGATCTGTAGTGCACCGATTCGGGGCTAACAAGTTCTTATAGAAAGAGTGAACACTCGACTTGGTTTTATTCTTGATTTTCAGGTTTTTCTAACTCTCATTTTTATTATTTGAATGCATGATTGTTGTCCCCACAAATGGTTATGAATTTTCATGAATATAATTTGCGTGTTTAATTGAATTACAACCCCTTATAAATAGTCATCTTTATATAATTCTCTCATTTTCTCTCCCTCTCTCCCACATGTTCATTTCTCTCACAAAAATCCTAAAATAGATCTTCAAATAAAGCTTGAATCTTGGTGATTCTCTTGCACTTCCAAGCTTTATGGGATCAAGTAAGCTTTCTAAACTCCATTTCATCATTTGTTTTCCTTTTGGTCATGGGTTTTCAAAACCCATGCATGAAACATGTTTGATTTTCGTTATTTTGCATGACTAAGTTGATAATCATGCCTAGATAGGTTGTTATTAACATGATATGTGCATGATCTAAGTCAAAATGCATTGCATGTTATGGATTGTAGAAACCCTATGATTTAAGGGTTTTGGCATATTATGAAATCTATGAGTTGTGAAGTAATATAGCATTTAGATAAGTGTTTATTAGCATGAAATATGCTAAGATTGGGTTAGATCCAAACCACCAAGGGTTTGGATGGTTACAGCCATGGGTTTAGGGTGGTTTGATGAAATTATGCTTAGAGTCCATATTATAGGTTTATAATGAAATAAAATCATGTTATTATAGTTGTAGATATTGATTTTGAGACAACTTGTAATGGCTGTGTAAGTTGGCTGAGTTAGGAGGTTTTAGCCGCAAGTCCCTATTAGTTATATTTTGGGTAGTTCAACTGACAATGTCAGTCACGTCGAAATGACCCTTTAGCATGTCACAAGAATGTCATGTCATGTGCGTTAGAATCAATAATAGCAGCATATCTTATGTTTTCCAGCTCAGCATAAGTTAAGTAGTGTACTAGGATAGCTAAGATGTTTGAGGAACGTCGTAAGCTATCACATTAGCATAAATGCATGCATTACATCATTCAAGTGTATGATTAAGATTGTATGTTCAAGTATACTAATCATGTTTGAACACATCCATAAATTTCCCGCAGGATGAACAATTTAGTCTCATCGAGCACGCAAAAACATCGGCTTTTGGGCGTCATAAGGTTTATATGGCCTTGATAAGTCTGGTTCCAAAGAAAATTTAACAGAGAAATCAATCTATTAGATATGCAATATTGGTTAAGAAACTTGTTCTTTTCATTAAATTTATCTGTATTTTACAAGAATAATGACCTTTTTTATATGCTGGCTAACTTTAATTCTACCATTAATATGATAACCTTAATTAACTAAACTCAATAATAAAATAATACTTATAATTTCGTGCATGGGCTTTAAAATAACATTAGAGTTCAGCCCAACACTTAAACATAACACAACTTAAAACATAAAACATAAAAACTCTAGGGATAACTTTCAGTCGCATTTTGACAAGAAATGACTATGAATCTGTCTTCACCATAAATTAAAAAGTTGTAGATCTCTGAGTCTTATTTTCAACACAACTTGAATCACTAAAATCGAATATCGAATGAGAAAGTTATGATCAAAATATAAAGACTGTGCAAATCCCTCAATTATCGTCTAAGTGGTATTCTCTTTAAAGCTTGGACTTCTTTAACCCAACTCTTACATACCTCTTCTCGAAAAGTCTGAATTATCTATGATTGAATCTTCATGTTGTCTTGGTGGACTTGACTTTGAATTTTGAACTTGATCTTGATGGATTTTAGGTTTTCTTGAACTTTGAAACTTAAATAAAGCCCAAATTTATATTTTGAATCACATCAAATGCAATAAGAAAATTATAAAATGATGACATCCTTATTAGAAGAAAATTCATATGTAAATTTATATTTTTGATTAAAAATTTTCAGTTACAAATCTTATGTAATACAGCAGATAAAATAACATTATTAAATCCTATTTTTTGATTTTTAGTAGCTGACTGGTCTCACAAATTCTAATTTTTTGCCTTCATCTTTTGCTACAAAACAACAAAATCAATTAGCTTTATAGTGCGCCATTGGACAAACACAATGGGCATCTAGGTTTTTTTTTTAAATAAAATAAAAAGTATGGCCAAATATGCCTTTCATCTTCTTTATGATACTACACAGAGCTATATAAAATATCACTACTTTAGCTAGCAGTTCAAGTGAAAATGAAAATAACGGTAAAATGAGCTGATCATATTTATTAATATCGTGAGACAGTGCATGTGATTATCACACAGTTGACAGAGAGAAGGAATCTAACGAAAGAGCGCGGTTGCCAAGACTTTTGATAATAGTGAATTGATAGGGCCGGCCCTCCATTATTAATTTATTTATCATCCCTAACCCTAAACAACACTATATATAAAAATGCTTCATTCATATCTAACCCATCAGCCTCATCTTTCATCTTTAGTCCTCAAACCACTTTCGGGGCCATAAATTTTTGATCATTTTGATTAGGGTTAGTTTTTTATATTTTATTTTGGGTAGTTTTTAATTCATATGGTTGGTTTTGGTTAAAAGAGTGTTGACTACTAACTAGGTTGTTGAAGGTTTTTAAGTTTCTAGGGTTTTTTCCCCCTTTGATGGTAGTTAGTTGTGGGTCTGTTATGTTTCTTTGAGTGGTTATGTAGAAACACTTTGTTTGTATGGATAGTTTGGATCTGTCGAATGTTCTTTAATCTTGATTCAAGATCCTGAGCTTTTCTTATTTTTTTTTCTTGGTGATTCATTTGGGGTTTCTTGTTCTTTAGCTATCAGTGTAATTAAACAAGAAATTGATTGATTAGTAAGAGAGGTTAAGAAGTGGAGCTCCTTGAAGTCCAATAGAGGTTCTAGCAGGGGTCAATTGAGCTGCTGAGCTATGGATTCTACAATCCTAATTAGGGTTTGTATATGATGATAGGCTTGTGGCTTGCATATCTCAGGAGCTTTATTACCCTCCATAAGTTTGATCCTTTTTTGGATTGAAGGGAGCTCTACCACTACACACTTCTCACTCTTTATATCTTCACCACTTTATTTGCTTTTTCTATTTACAAATTCTACCTTGATGATGAAAATTATTTGTTCCATTGCTTTGTGTAATTTTGTGCAGGAAGCTGATGCTGATACTTTTGAATTTTATCCATCGCTAAAGTTTAGTTGTGTTAAGTTTCTTATAACAGTTATGTTAGTCTATCCGGAGGATATGTACGAATAGACAGTTAATAGTAATTTTTTTTTAAATAATTTGTCGGATATTCTTCCCAAAGGTGCTCCTGTAATTACAGTCTGAGTGGGCGACTGGGAGAATCTAGCAGAAGATTTTTTTTGAAGCTGATCAAGTCCAAATCATGAACTCTCTTGTCATCAAAGCTAGCTAGCTACCAAAGTCACCAAAACAACACTATAAAATCTTTAATATTCGAGCTTAATTTTGAAGTTGATTACGAATAGTTTCTGCACTGAAGCTTGTTGTTAAAACCTGGATCTGTTGGGGGCTACTTTTGATTCAAGCTTGTAGTGATGTGAAATGCTTGTAAATATAGAAAAATATACATTCTTTCTAAATTATCATCATTTCCACAAAAATTCAAAATTCAAAACTCTATAACTCTTTCAACGCCTCTCATGTATCCCTTGCACATCTAATCAATTTTTCTTAACCTGTGATGTTAAGTAGTAACATCTAGCAACAGTGGAGTCTTTTAGAATTTTATTATCATGAGTTCGAATACAAGAGTCTTTGAGTTGTGTTTAAACTTGGGTGAGGTGATTTGACGATAAGAAAAATAAAAAAATAAAAAATTAGCAACAATAGCGAGCCACCACCGGTGTAGTTAAAATTTATTTGATTTTCAAATTATAGAAGTTAAAATTATCTCATAAATAAATTATCTTACATAATGAAAAAGTTTTAAATTTATTTTACTATTTTATAATGATAAGGGTTTGTATATAGGGGTGGGCACCGGATCGGGTCGGATCCGATCCGATTCGATCCGATAATATCGGATCGAATTGGATCGGATTTGGCTATCGAACCCAATCGAATCATGTTTGGTTCGTTTGTCGAATTTCGGATCGGATCGGATAAATTTGATAACTATCGGTTCGAATCGGATTTTATCCGATTTGATAACAAATCCGAATCCGATAAGGAATCCGATTTGATAACGGATTCGAAATCCGATAGAGAATCCGATTTGATAATAAATCCGATAGTAGATTCGATTTGATAACAAATCCGATTTGATAACGGATCCGATTCGAAAAATTTATCTGAAAATTTGTAAATTCGTAACAATTTTATCGAGTCGGATCGGATAACTTAAAATTCAAATCAATTTTATCAAATCGGATCCGTTATCGAATCGGATCCGTTATCAAATCGAATCCATTATCGGATTCATTATCCAATCGGATTCTCTATCGGATTCGAATCCGTTATCAAATCGGATTTTATCCGATTCGTTAAGTATTCGAATCGGATCAAACAAATCCGATCCGATCCGATAGTTATCGGATCGGATCGGATCGAGTTTGATAAGGTTATCAAACCTTATCGGATCAAACAAACTTAAACTAATCGGATCGGATTCGGATTCGATCCGATCCGAATCCGATAATGCCCACCCCTATTTGTATATAGACAATACCTAAAATTAATAGGACTGAAATGATATTAATAATGAACTTAATATTGCAATAATTACGATTAGAGATTGTATCTTGAAATCGGAGGTCGGATTTTTTATTCTTGGATTAGGGATGGCGTGGGCAGGGTTTGGTGCAGATTTCTCATTACTAAATCTGCACCCGTATATGTAAATAAATTACTAAACTTGTATCATACTCACTGAGAGTTTTAATTTTCATTATCCAATCTGTACCCGTATATAAAAATAAATTACCAAACCCGCATTGTTATCCAACAGATTTTTTGCAGGTTTTGAAATATTTAATTTTTTTTATGTTATTAATAATACAATATTTTTAATTGAACATTGATATTTTTCCATAAACAAAAAAATATATTTGACAGTTTACAAATTAGGACACGTAAATAGAAGTTTAAAATATTTATAATATATTGTCAAATTCATATTATCACAATTATATACATGAATCACTAGCTAAATATATTTCATTATGTTAAATTTATATTATCAAAATTATTGAACCATGACTAAAAATAATTCAAAAATACTAAGAGAGATCAATTCAAAAATTATGAGTTAGTGAGTCCTTTTATATGAGAGATTTTTTTACCCTAGAGATATTAAAAAAAAAAAATTAAGCTTGTGGGTAGCGGATACCCGTAGTAGGTATCCGCTAATTTTGTTTAATTACCAAACCCGCAGCAGATTTTGTTTTAAATTACCAAACCCGCTTAAATATTAACCAAATCCTACCCATTACGGGTGTATTTTTGCGGGTTTGTGGGCGAAATTGACATTCCCTAACTTAGACTCTTGAAATTTGGAGAGTGAGTCGAAGGTGGAGAGTCGAAGCTCGAAAGAGGCGTCAAAGTCCGAAAGGAACTCAAAAGTCCGAAAAAGAACCGAAACCTAAAACAATGAAGTGAATTAGGGGTAAAAAATTTAAGATTCCGGAAATTTAAGAGACCGAAAAACCGAAATGAAAAAAATCTCAAAATTTCAATTATTTTAAAAAAGAATCCAAAACACTGAAAATTTAAAATAATAAAAATAAAAGGGGCACTACGGATCTCTTTTAGGTAGTCATGGATGGATAATATTGGCTCTGAAACCTCAAATCCGTCTTGAAGTCTTAAGCAATTTGACTGACAATTTCTCGGTTCATGATATAGCTCTTGGAGCTGCTGAAGGTTTTTCTCATCTTCATCATTGATTGGTTTTCCAGTGTAAAATCCAATAATATAATTTTGAAGCGCATGTTGGTGATTTTGGTTTGGCTAGAGTGATTGACATGCCTCGATCTAAATCAATGTCAGTAATTGAAGGAGCATATGTGAAACTCCCACAATAGATTGCGGTGGGTGGCGATAGTGGGTAGTATTCGATGTGGTTGTCGTGATGTGAGATTGAAATAAGGTGGCACGTGAGGTTTACGGGTTGATGGAAGTCATGATTCCTACTCATTGAACGATAAAAATCTTAGATGATGAAAGAAAGTGAATTCTCTTGAATTTATTTTATTGTATTTGAAAGTTCGTGATTAGCCTATGTTTTGATCCTATATGGAAATTATCACAATTAATTAAGATAAGTTCTAATTAATATGCTTATGTATTTCTAACAAGCAACCATAATATTCAACAAATAATTAAATTGCGGAAAATAAACAATCACACAAAATCAACACAATAATTTTGGTGACGAAGCGGAAAACTCGTGAGAATACAAAAACCATTTCGGGTATCTCAGACCAGCCCAATCCACTATATAGAGAAAAACTTACAGCGATGGTCAAGATCTATGGTGACAACTCCATCGAAACAGTACCTCTAAAGTGTAAGAACCTAACGAACTCCTTAAGCCCGCACACCACAGTTTTCTTCTGAACCTCTGAAGTCTCTGAGTGAATCAAATCCTTACGCATGCCGGAACTTTGACTACCAATCTTCCTCCTAAAGAACTCTAAAAGATTATGAATTTTAGGTTATGTTGTGTTGAAAGTTTATCAAAGATGAATTCTCACCATTAATGAAGAAGACAAGAAGATAAAGAAGTCTTCAATGGTGGAATCAAGAAAAGTTGAAAACTTTGAGAGATTTTGGCTCAAAAATGTGTTTCAACTACTAGGGATGGTGGCTACATGTTCTATTTATAGGTAGGGCAAAGATCTAGAGTTTTTCAAAGTGAAAAGGCTAAAAAATGCGTTCAGATCGTAGTCGCGTTTGAACGATTACTCGAACACACCACGAACGCGTGCCCATTGGAAAGACTCATTCGAATGCTACTCGAACGCACCACGAACGCTGGCTCTCTGGAATGTTTTGTTCGAATATTTACTCGAATGTACCAGGAACGATTGCTCTCTGGAATGTTTCGTTCGAACCCAATGGAGAACGTGCCACTAATGCCACACGTTCGAACGCTGCAACGAACACAGCACTAACGAAAATGCTCTACCTTTGCCAAAAACCAGTTCAATTGCTCTAAGATCTTCACGATTTGTTACAACTCAATTGAACTTATTTTGTCACAGACAGTGCCAATAAAAATGGAACATACAATATTTATAATAATAGACATCTTTATATAAGTAATACATAAAATTAAAATAGGAATGAAATAATATTAATAATGAAAAAAATATTGTAATAATTATAATCGAAATCTTAGATATCATTTCCATAATAAATATATATTATTTTCTTAACAAATTAAAATTTTACATTAATTTATAAGATATATTTAAATAAAATTTTGAATTAAGCGGAAGTAATTATCCCAGTTATATGTATGTGGTTCTACTGGATGGAGCAAGAAGTCAGTGTCGGTAAAATGTGTGATTTTTCAATTGAGGAAGTTCATATTTGAGCATATTTATAATCTTTGGACATCTCGTGTGGATTTACTTTTTAAGAAATTTTCATTTTGGGTGGTGCTAAACCAATGCCATTGAAAGATGTAGTCATTTGAGGCGCACTTGCGCACAGACGCAGCTAACCTGATAATATTTCTCTAATCCAAACACGAGGGAGGATAATGAGGGGAGCCAAAAAAAAAAAATGTCAATTGACACGTTGTCTTCAACATTCTCTTATCTAAGGGTTTAAAATTAATGTAAAAAAAAAATGTGCTTAGAGTGTGTTTATTGTTGGGCAGATGTTTTATTATTCATTTTATAATATGTATTATTCAAACAAAATCATCAAAAGAAATCATACAAATTAAAAATTGAACACAAACTCAAGTGTTAAAAAAATTTGAAAAAATACTAGGTAGAAGATGATGAATTTAAATCAAGTTGAGAAAATCTCTATCCTTAAGAATTTATTAGCCTGCCTCGGTGCAATATGAATCTCTTGTGGCTAACGTTCTCACATGATATTTGGTTGCTTATTGTAAAAAAGACACTTTTTTCTTCAAGAACTTGAACTAGGACAATGGTGTAAACTCTCTCACTTGGAAAACTTTAAACTCTCTAACAATTACCTAAGACTTATAAAAATAACATTGATGTAGAATGAATTCAGTGAGTAAAAACATGATAACCCAATGCTCTATTTATAGACATGAAAAGTTGTCATTGAAGAGGTACCATTAGACTTAAGGATACAAACCTTAAAAAGGTCATAACTCTTCAATGTATCATTCCAACTCAAAAGTTATATCATTTCTCTCTAAACGATATATCCATTCATTTGGTGTATTTCCTAAAAGTTACATATTAAGGACATGACTTATCACAAGACACTCTATAAATACACCTTATATTTAGGAAATTTCCAATAATCCCCCATAATTTTCTAAATATCAATACAAATACTTAAGATAGTTTCCTTAAAATAAAACTGCATCGGAATATGTAGCTTTCACCTTGAACATTTCTTAGTGAATGACAGTCATATTTACTTGGTAGACCAGTGACCCATAGTCTTGAACTATTCCATCGTTGGTGTAAAGCAAGACAATAGCCATCACACAGCTTCACTTCGACCATTTCCCTTTATACAATTGTGTTCAATTCGGCCATGAACATCGGTCATAGCTTCATTAAATACTTTAGGGAATCCAGCCTTTAAAATTCTCATGGAAGCGACCTCACTTCTTGCTTGAAATAGGTGATCTACTATGAAAGATAATCTGTCTTTACTCCTATTAAGAATATTCTTATAATATAGTGATCATTAAAAGCCTTAGCTTATCCTAACCTTGACAGACAACACTCTACGTCATTATAGGAATGGAAAAGAGTAGAGAAATCTACAGTGCTTGTTTTGAATTGCACAAAGTTTCAATTGTCCATTTTGAACCTAGATATTGGGATCTTCAATCAACTAGGTTGGGTTTCCACAATGACAATTCTTAATTTATAGGCTTCAAGCCCATTTCCCTCGATGACTTCTTAACTTGCTCTCTAGGTAAACATTTAGTAAGTGGATCCGCTAGGTTTCATTCGACTTGACATAATCTATTGAAATTATGCCGTTTGGGAGCATTTGTCTTATGGTATTGTGTCTTCGAAGTATGTGTTGAGACTTACCATTATACATCATATTTTGGGTTCTCCCGATAGTCTATTGACTATCACAATATATGCATATAGATATCACCGCTTTTGGCCAATTTGGAATATCCTCTATGAAATTTCGAAGCCACTTCGTTTCTTTCGCTGCTTTGTCTAATGCCATGAACTTAGACTCTATAGTAGACCAGACAATACATGTTTTGTTAGGGTTGGTGCTCGGAATGCCAATCCGGATCGTATTTATATCCGATTTATGAATACAAATAATTTTTTTTCCATAATATTACTTATTTAATGGTAGCACCTCTTGTCTTTTATATATATTCGATCTAATTATGATTAGATTGAAACTAAATTTGATTTAGTGATACATGTATATTAGACAAAGACCATATGATTTACAATGTAGTGCGCAGTTACAACGTAGTTTGTAATTGATATTGGGAAGTGTCACTATAAGTTGTATATCCTTAAATAAAATTATTGGTCAAGATTTACTAACACTGGTGGGTTAGTAAAATCTGCTGAGACCAGTACATATCGTATATCGTGACTTGGTCCGATGATTTATCCCAATAAATCATAAGTCTCGGGAGACTCGTATAGACATGTAGGTGTTTATTTGATAAATACTGAACGACCTACTGAAGATTTCCTAATAGATGGTACAACAACGTCAGTAAGAATCTTCTCGAGTTGAGCGAGCTTAGTGGTCCTTCGACATGAGATACCATAGTGGATATATAAGTTATCCTCCACACTTTGATGGCAGTCATGTCACTTATCTATTTAGATCAGACATTTGTCTATTCGTTAGGTGTGGACAAATGCTTATGATATCCAATGCGTATCAAGATAGAATCCGTCAGTCATGTGTATAGGGCATAGGTATCGTGTTAGTGTCTTAGACATGCCCAAGGTCTTAAGTCATGATATGTGTGTGAATAAATCAAAGACAAATTGCGGAAATTACTTACTTTAATCGGTTGAGATTTCAAAAATTCAAGAGATGTAGATGAAGCTCCAAGCTTTCTATCTTGTTTCTAACTCAAGGGTGAGTTTCCCTATCACCTTAGTTGACTCCTTATATGCTAGCAATGTTTGATTTTGAAGCAAAGTCAATGGAGACGAGAAGCTCAAAGTCACGACAATAAGGAAGAAGGAGAATAGAGAATGATGTGAATAGTAACTTATCCCAATTCCAAAGTTGACTTAATTAATTTGTACAGAGGTTGAGTGTTGGTTTTGGTTTGAGTGTTCCATAAACAATCCAAGCTTTACTCAACCAATAACAACTTCCATCAAATATCAAACATATTGATGTAAGTCAAGTGAGTCCCACCACTTTTAAATTCCAAATTTAAGTCGAATAACTCAACACGCAACTTCGCTCGGGGCCGGATTTGTTTAATCCAATTAAACGAATTTTCCGTCGTGACGTAATTAAATCTAATTTAATTAAATAATAATGTCTCGTAAAATTATTACGAAAGTAGCTTACGAATTAATTCTAAATTAATTCGTTCGCCCGAATTAAAATCCAATTTTAATTCCACATTGAAATCCGATTTCAATTATATCCAATATATTATTTAATCGATTAATTCCAAATTAATCGCGTTCTCTCTTCTATCCGAATTTTATCCCAGATAAATTCTTGTCGCAATTAATCCTAGATTAATTTTTCTCTCTCATAATTAATCCCAGATTAATTCTGTTTGAGTCAAATGTCATCGGTGAATCTTTGGGAAGCGACCCAAAAGATCCATGGATATATTGACAGTAAATCCGGTTGTCGGACTATCCGAACACGTGCATACCCCGTACCACGTTCTTACCGATTTACAAGGTATGATTGGCTTCTAGCAAAGCACCGTGCCTACCCAATTCTCCAGAAATACTCAACGAAGAATATATAATATTTATCAAGAATAGTATACTAAGTATTGCGTATTACGATCCAGTATCAGATGTCACATGCTAGGAATGGGACTAGAAATGTGTCTGCCCCGTACGAAGCATATATCGAATCACAAACAACCACTCTCTTTAATCGGATAATCATGACCTTGTTATATTATCTCGATAGCTGCAGCATTTAAGAGTATCAGTTTTGTATCCTTCGTGATCATCATCTCCATATGACTGAAGTGACACTTCCATCTTGACATCACACCCAATACATTACGATTCTCAACAAACCCAGAAGAGGCGTACACATAACCTGTTAAAGCCCCGGATGACCAAAATCAAAGTGTACTGATTGTCGCAAGTATTAGCGATGCAAGTCTCAGGTTAAGACCAAATACACCTACCCTAATTCAGATTCCCATAGACGCATAGTCATACTACCAATGGGATTCCGATGGGTCTATCCAAAGCGAAGCTGTTCCCGATCCAACGGAAAACAGAACCTCATATCACACTTGCATAAGTATCCAATACTTAAATATATGAGAACTATGCCGTTAAGCTTCCATAATGCGCACAAGTGTAATACTAGTCTATTCCGCATTATCGATGTCCAGTCTCGATAATACTACGACTAGGGATATTTAATGGTTAAACCGTTCGTGGATTGATACTGTCTCATATCTTATTAATCCGGAACTAATCATAAGGACTTTTATCATTTATTTATCAAACTAATCTAATTACAAAATGATAAAATATCAATTTCCTTTGTCACATAGTTAATTTGTACAAAAACCATAATGTCTTTTACAATAATGATGCTATGGGTCACAATTATCCAACAATCTCCCATTTGGCTCATAGCCAATCACTCAAGTATCTAACACCTGAACTATGTACATGTCGCTCAAACTTTTGCTGAGAGATATCTTTCGTCAGCGAATCTGCAATGTTGTCATCTGAAGCGATCTTTTCGATCTTCACTGTAACATCCCGCCTAGGCCAGGATGCTACCGGCAGGAGACAGGAAAACCCATCTCCATAAGCCTCTGATTCTAACAAAATTTCAGTATGACCTCTGCTAAAAATCATGAAACCTGGACCAAAGTCCAGCACCTTGAGACATCATATCGTGCAATTCAAAACATATACATAATACAATCATCATCTTGGCCTCAGGCCAGAACTCAATGAACATAATGTAAATCACTTGGCCTCTGGCCAGAACCCAAAATAAAACCATACCATTACATAACCCTTACATATGTGATACAAATACAGATACAAATACAAGGGTTCGTGAGGACCCATAACTCGACCCAGGACTCAATGACTCTCTTGACTGCAATTGGGACGATCCTCTGTCTTTAAAGTCTTCACTAAAATCCTGCTGGCTCAGTATGACTGCTACTGACCTGCAAAACTAACAAATTGTTGTGGTGTGAGTCATAAGACTCAGTAAGTAACCATGCTCATATCTATCGTACAAACACACAATAACTTATATTTTTGTTCCATTAATTTTCTTAACTTATCTTTTACTGCAATCATGCAATCTCATTTCCATCATCAAATCTCAATCTGTCTACAACTCTCATACACATCACGTTACCATGCATATATTTTTACCTTTACATGTGTACATGTTCATCAGTCAAACATGTGTTGCTACATAGTTTAACATGTTATACAAAGTATACTATTTGTATTCTGCTTATCTTCTCTATATCTCAGATGTATGACAAATCATCGAATCAGCTTTCATAAAACCATTTCTTATCTCATTCTTTTATTACTCACATACATGCTATATTCAGATTTCTTAACTTACAACTACTCACCATATTTTTTGTTAATCAAACATACATGTCTGGGTTGATATTGTTCAATAACACATATACGAAAATATAATCTCATACGTACCTCATAGGTTGTTTATCCGATTTCTGAACTTATACGTCATAATTCTATAACACATATATAATATGATCAAAGTATATATAACATATTCATTGTAAGACATAAATCTCAAATGCATATATATGTACCAACATATATTCTCAAGCAGCATATATAAGCATTTATCTTAAACTATAAAACTCAATTCGGAAAGAAAAACTTTTCTGAAAACCATATCTCTGTAATTCTTATTTGAAACTTGATTGATGTAAATCTCATCTGGTGACTAAACTCCAAATCTTATCTGAAAACTGAATCTGAAACTAAATCTGAAAACTTATCTGAAACTGTATCTGAAAACTGATTTATATTTTTGAAAACTCTTTTCTGAAACTCTGTCTGGAAATCTCTTATAAAACTTGTCTTTCTGAAAACATTCCTCAAATCTCTGGTTTTTGGAAACTGTTTCAAAAATCTATTTTCTGAAAACTGTTTAGTAAAGTCTGACTTTTGAAAACAACGTACTGATGATCTGGAAAACTGTGTACTGAAAAATTTGAAAACTGAAAACTGCTCTACGTCCAGAAAACCGACTCAACTGGACGTGTCCGGGAATAATCACCGGGTCTCTGATGTCCAGGACAACGAATCAACTGGACATCTCTCTGTACCCAGGACAACGACTCAACTGGGTGTGCTCTATGCCCAGGAAACCGACTCAACTGGGCATCTCTGAAGCTGGTGGTGCCCTACGTCCAGGACAACGACGCAACTGCAACGTAGAGCTCTACACCCAGGATGACTCAACTGGGTGTAGCCACGCCCAGGACAACGACTCAATTGGGCGTAACCACCACTAGAACTGGGGGTGCGGATCAATGCTACCGCCCAAGCTCTATACTATGGACCAGGTACACGATCCTAAGCCGCCATCCTGGCCATACATGTGCACATGTCCTATATATCCTTCAATTCCAACTGTAATAGTTACATACTGGGGTGAGGTTTTACCTCATGCCCCGAAAAAACATAAAGCTCACTGAAAACATAAGGAATCGTGCTATAGATTTCAAAGCTGCATAAACAAGCTCAACTGTGTTTGTCAACTCCATAAATCACTGAGATTGGATGTGTTTAAAGACATGAGAAATATTGATTTGTGATTTAATTGGATTGAAATCAAAATCGGATTTAAAAATCCCTAATTACCGTGACCATAGAAGCATGAAAATGACTTTATTTTGTTTCAATAATGTTGGACATGTATTGATTATTTTAATGCATGATTAATTAATTAAATTGATATTTTGGAAATGTTAATTTAGATAATTAATTAGTGCAATACACTTTAATTAATTAAATTATGAAATTTGGAATATTAGAATTTAATTAATTGGGCTTAATTTGGAATTGGGCTAAAGATGTTGTATTTGGGCCTAATGGGCTTGGTTGGGCCAAGTTAGTTTAGGACAATTGGATTGGATCCAAATTGGGCCTAAACCATTCCATTAAGTCCAAATATAATGTATGGGCCTTTAAATATTTAATTGGGCCTAATGGGCCAAAATTGATTTCTCGACAAATAGGGTGATTCCTTAATTGGGCATTGGTATTTGGGTTTGACCCATATTGACCAAAGCCCATGCCTTAGGAAATTAATTGAAAGCCCATTAGACTTTAATTAAATGAACATTGGATGTTAATTGGGCTTTGAGACTCATTAAGATTAGATTTAGAATCTAAGTCGTAAAGGCGCATTAAAAGTGTAATTATTTAATTTGGAATTAAATATAGAATTAGTATTGAATACAAATTAAATTGGATTTAAAGTTGTAGTTCGATATAATTCAAGAATACAGACTTTGAGTACTTATTCTTAAACGAGTTGGACTCGCGCAAATCAAATCGTTGTTTGAACATTGGATGATCACTTTATTCAAAGATTAATTAATTGGATTAGATTGATTGAATAACATGCTTTGTGTGAATACATGGATGTGTTGTATGAATAATGTATATCAGATGGATATTAGAAGGGTGAGGGCAATTTTGGAAATTGTTGTAATAAATTTAGAATTTATTAAATTGGACCTGCGTGTCCAGCCTTATCTCTCGATTCTGTGTAATTCTCTTTTCACCTAATTCCCCTCAATGTTAATGAGGTTTTTTTAATTGTATTATGTAATTGGGTAGAAGTTAGAATAATGCTAGTCGGGGAGAGGAAATAGAGTGATTTGTTCTAGGAACAATTTGTGAGATATCCATCCGCATATCATTATTAATTTATTTACCGCGCCTTATTATGCTTTTAGAATGCATGCTTAAGGGTGTATGATGAGACATAAACAAAGATAATTAATTGGTTGCCAATTACTCGAAAAACCCTAAACAAATATTAAACAATTTCCTTCCATTGAATGATTCATTCTCAAGATCCAAGATTGACACTGGTTTGTTGGCCAAAGTCAAGACCTTTTTCCATCGCGGATGTGTTTGAATCATGAAGGCTTTGTTCCATATCGTATGTCTTGTCCAAGTTGTGATTTGTTGGCCAAAGTCAAGATCACTTCTTGTCCATCGACATCGATTACGAAGCTTTCCAAAGTCAATGGGTCCTGCTTAACTGGAATCATTAAGCTTGTTGAGCCAAAGCCAAGGCTTAGTTGATTCAGAGGAAAAAGGTTAGGAAAATATATTGGATATATTGGCATATATATTGTATATATGTTTCGGACTTGGAGGTCCACCTACCGGATCTAGGAATTGGATGAGATCCAATTGATCTTATAGATCTACCTAGTTAAATATCATACAGCTTGTTGGCTAAAGTCAAGGTTGTGTGTTATTTAACGGGATCCTAGCCCACTAGGAAACTAGGTTTCCCGAGTACTCAACAGAGGGTTAGAGGCTCACCGAAAAATAGTGGGAGGCCAGTATTGAATTTTCAATTTCGTTCAAATACTTGGCTTTACGCGCTTTCAAATTATTTCGTCAATTATAAATAGTTATTAGTTGGACTAATATTTTATTATTTTTCTTGTAACAGTTTTACTGTACCCAAACATCGTTAATTGAATAGTTTGACTATTGCAATTAAGATGACAGGAAAGTTGAACATTAGAGATATTATCATGGGCGACAATGTCTTTAATGGCGCAAACTTTCAAGACTGGGATATGAATATCAGGATTGTCCTGGGATCCGAGAAGTTGCTCTACACTATAGAGAGACCTCTTGGGCCTAAGTCTAGATCTGATCAGATAGTTGATCTAGAACTTTGGAAGACTCATAGCGATGACAACTTCACTGTTCAATCTATAATGCTTGCTGCTATGACTCAACAATTCTGTCGTCAGAACAATGGATTAAATCCCTATGAGATGATGGTGAAGTTGCATGATCTTCATCGATCTAACCTTAGATCGTAGAGATATGAGTTGCAGAAGAAGCTCTTTCGCGCTCGCATGTCAGAGGGTACATCTGTCGAGCACCATGTGGTGTAAATGATTACTGACATTGAACAGCTGAGACAACTGAGTATAGTCTTCGAGGCTGAGATTTTTATAGATTTGATCTTGCAATCTCTCCCCGACAGCTGGAGTGGGTTCATCATGAACTACAATATGATGAACCAAGACCAAACTCTTGGAGAGTTAATGTCAACACTGCGTGAAGTAGAAAAAGAGCTCCTAAAGGGAAAAAAACGTGAGGTGCACTTCGCTTCAACATCTCAGACTCCCAAGGGTTGGCCTAAGGTGACTAGAGGTGTAAAGAAGAAGAAGGGCAATGCCAAATCGTCAAAACCTTCTGGGAAGGGTAAGGACAAATCCCAAGATGTATATCTGCAGTGCGGGAAGTGGGGTCACTGGAAATGTGACTACCGTGAGTACAAGGCACACATGAAGGTAATCAAAGCGGGTAAGACACCGGCTTCAAATATGTTTGTTATAGAAATAAACATGTCTACTACTAGTTTTAAAAATTAGATTTTTGATTCTGGTTGTGGTACTCATATATGTACTGATGTGCAGGATCTGCAGATTAGCAGGAGACTGACCTCAGGGGAGATTGATCTACGCATTGGAAATGGGACACGAGTCGCCGTTTTGGCTGTTGGCACTTATGTTTTGGAACTGCCCTCAGGGCATGTACTTAAACTTACAGACTGTTATTATGTACCTAGTTTGACTAGGAATATTATTTCTATATCTATGTTATCCCCAATGTGGGTATACTTTTGTATTTAGAAACACTGGGTGTTTTATGTATAAAAATGATATGGAGATTTGCATTGCTGATTTAAATAATGGTCTTTATATTTTGAATATAAATCAATCTCAAACATATAATGTAACAAACAAAAGGCTTAAACTAACTAACAGAGATGAAAATTATATGTGGCATTATCGTCTTGGACAATTAACAAGACTCGTATATCCACACTTTCGAAGAGTGGGTACTTGGACGGATTTGATCCAAATTCATATGACGTCTGCGAATCTTGTTTATTAGGAAAAATGCCTAAATCATCTTTTAGCGGCAAATGTGCACGTGCCACCGAACTGTTAGCCCTCGTTCATAGTGACGTATGTGGGCCCATGTCTAGCCAGACTAGAGGTGGATATGAATACTTCGTAAACTTTACAGATGATGCATCGCGTTATGGTTATGTGTATCTTATGAGACACAAGTTGGAAACCTTTGAGAAATTCAAAGAGTTTCGACACGAAGTAGAAAAACAGACCGGTAAAAGTATTAAGACATTACGGTCGGACCGTGGTGGCGAATACTTAAGAAATGAGTTTCTTGATTACTTGAAGGAATATGATATTCTATCACAGTGGACTCCTCTCGGAACACCGTAATTAAACGATGTGTCCGAACGGAGAAACCGAACTTTGTTAGACATGGTGAGGTCTATGATGAGTCACACAGAGCTACCTATTTCCTTCTGGGGATATGCATTGAACAGTGCAATACTTATTTTGAATAAGGTTCCGTCAAAGTCTGTTCAACAGACTCCATATGAGATATGAATAGGAAAGAAACCGGGTTCTCATTCCTGAAGATTTGGGGTTGCTGGGCATACGTTAAACATTTGGAAGGTACCAATCTAGAACCAAATCGGATAAATGCCTTTTGTAGGATATCCTAGGGAAACCAAAGGATATTACTTCTATCACCCCACAGAGAACAAAGTATTTGTTGCTCTACATGCAGTTTTCCTTGAGAAGGAATTCCTAAATGCAGAGGTAAGCGGGAGGAAAGTAGAACTCGATGAAAATCAGAGTGATACTGTTCTTGGCACAGAATCCTTAACGGAACATGAACAATCCATTAGGGATGAGACTGTACCACAATCTTCGAATACAAAAGAACCGCATAGGTCAGAGAGAGTCAGAAAATAACCTGAGAGGTATGAGTTTCTGATCTCACCCCATGTGGATATTAATGTTATTGAGGAAGACGAGCCGGCTACGTATGAGGAAGCGATACAAGGTATCGACTTCGAATTATGGCAAGATGCCATGATATCTGAAATGGATTCCATGTACACCAACCAAGTTTGGACACTGGTTGATGCACCAGAAGGCGTAAATCCTATGGTTGCAAATGGGTCTTCAAGAAGAAGACTGGCATGGATGGAACTGTACAAACGTATAAAGCTAGGCTTGTAGCGAAAATGTATTATCAACGACATGATGTCGATTACGATGAAACTTTTTCACTCGTTGCCATGATAAAATCCATTCGATTATGCTTGCTATTGCTTCATATTTCAATTACAAGATATGGTAGATGGACGTCAAAACCGCTTTCCTTATGGAAACTTTTTAGAGGATGTTTATATGTAACGGCCTGATAGTTTTGTCGTACCTAAACATGCAGACAAGGTTTTCAAGTTAAATCGATCTATCTATGGATTGAAGCAAGCATCGTGTTCTTGGAACCAACATTTTGATGAGATCATAAAAAAAATATGATTTCGTTCAAAACGAGGATGATCCTTGTGTATATAAGAAGTTTAGTGGGAGCACACTGACATTCATTGTCCTTTACGTTGATGATGTATTGCTTATTGGCAATGCCATTCCCATGCTACAATCGGTGTGAAGCGCTTGTCTTTCATTAAAATTCTCCATGAAGGATCTAGGAGAAGGAGCCTTTATTCTAGGAATAAAGATCTACAGGGATAGTTCTAGAAAGCTACTTGGACTCTCCCAGAGTACATATGTTGACAAAGTGTTGAAGAGATTCAACATGGATCAGTCCAAGAGGGGACTGTTGCCAGTGTCACATGGCGTCACTCTATCTAAGGACATGTGTCCTAAAACTCAAGATGAGAGAGACAACATGAGTCGGATCCCGTTTGCCTCGACAGTCGGATCGATCATGTATGCCATGATATGTACGCGACCTGATGCCTTCTTAATCTATAGAGATTGAGAACTTGAGGTAACTGGGTATACCGATGCAAGTTTCCAAACCGATAAAGACGACTGCAAGTCGCAATCTAGGTATATATTTTGTTTGAAAAACGGAGTAGTAAGCTGGAAATCTTCCAAGCAAGAGACTGTTGCCGATTCTACAACAGAAGCAGAATACATTGCTGCAGCTGAAGCAACAAAAGAGGCAGTTTGGATCCATAAATTCCTAATTGGATTAGGAGTAGTTCCGTTAGCAGCTGAGCCCGTTCCATTGTATTGTGACAATAACGGGGCTATAGCGCAGGCTAAGGAACCAAGGTTTCATCAACGATCCAAGCATGTTCTTCAACGTTTCCCTCTGATTCGTGAGATCATAAATCGTGGCGGTGTGAAGACCGAGAAGGTCGCATCAGAGGACAACATAGCAGATCCGCTGACGAAAGCTATACCTCAGTAAAAGTTTGAGCGACATGTACATAGTTCATGTGTTAGATGTTTGAGTGACTGGATATAGGCCAAGTGGGAGATTGTTGGACAATTATGACCCATAGCGTCACTATTTGTAAAAGACATTGTGGTTTTTGTACAAATTAACTATGTGACAATGGAAATTGTATTTTATCATTTTTTAATTTGATTACTTAAATATATAAATGATAAAAATCCTTATGATTAGTTCCAGATTATTAGATATGAGACAATATCAGTTCATAAAGGTTTAATCATTTAATATCCCTAGTCGTAGTATTATCGAGACTGGACATCGATAATGTGGAATAGACTAGTATTGCACTTGTGTGTGTTATGGAAGCGTAACATCATAGTTCTCATATATTGGATACTTATGCAAGTGTGATAGGAGGTTGTGTTTACCGATGGTATTGAAACAGCTTCGCTCTGGATAGACCCCTCAGAATCCCATTGTTAGTATGACTATGTGTCTATGGGAATCCGAATCATGGTAGGTGTATTTGGTCTTAACCTGAGACTTGTATCGCTAGTACTTGTGACAATCAATACGCTTTGCTTTTGGTCGTTTGGGACTTTAACAGGTTTTGTGCACTCCTCTTCTGGGTTTATTGAGAATCGTAGTGTATTGGGTGTGATGTCAAGACGAAAGTATCACTTCACTCATATGGAGATGATGATCACGCAGGGATACAAAACATATACTCTAATATGTTGCAACCATCGGGATAATATGAAGGTCATGATTATCCGATTAAAGAGACTAGTTGCTTGTGATCCGATATATGCTTCGTACGGGGCATACACTATTCCAGCCCCAGGCCTTGCATGTGACATCAGATACTGGATCGTAATACGCAATACTACGTATATTACACCTGAATAAGATTAAATATTTCTTTAAGAATATTTTCTGGAGAATTGTGTAGGCACGGTGCTTTGCTAGAAGCCAACCATGTCTTGTAAATCGGTAAGAACGTGGTACGAGGTAAGCACGTGTTCGGATAGTCCGACGACCGGATTTACTGCCAATATATCCAGGGATCTCATGGGTCGCTTCCCGAAGATTCACCGATGACGTATGATTCGAACATAATTAATCTAGGATTAATTGCGGAGTGATTTTATCTGGGATAAAATACTATTAGAAGAGAGAGAATGATTAATTCAGAATTAATTGATAAAATAATATATTTGATATATTAAATGAAATTAGATTTCATAACAGAATTAAAATTGGATTTTAATTCGGGCGAATGAATTAATTTAGAATTAATTCGCAAGCGTCGTGAATAGTAATTTTGCTAGACATAATTATTTAATTAAATTTGATTTAATTACGTCACAATGGAAAATTCGTTAATTCGGAAATAAACGAACCTAAGCCCGGAATGTGTTTGCAGGCCACTCGGATTTTGAATCAAGTGGGCTCCACAAGTCACATCACAAGTCACTCACATCATTTTTTGGTGATGGAAGTAAGTGATGAGTTGATGGTTGCTTGTAAGATACATTTTGTTTTAATGATGAAAAAGTTGATGTGCCCTGACAAAACCTCTATTGCCGTGAGCTTCATTGTGCAAGGGGAAGATTTTGTTTCAAAATTTTCTAGTGCTAGCACACAAGGAATCATACAAGGTGATAGGGAAACCATCCCAAGAGCTTGGAATCAATCTCAAAGCTTGGAGCTTGGACATCAACATTCAAAGAGAAGATCTTGGAGCACTTCTCAAAAGAAAGTTTTTGTTCTACACACATCCTACAAACCGATCAAAGTGATTATATTTCCGCTATTCTCCTTTACGTATTCACACTATTTTATGCTTGGATTGATCTTGGGATGACCTTAGAAACCCAACAGCGTAACCCAATTAATCATATGTCTATGTCAACCAAGTTACCTGAATTCATTAAGATTAAGTCCCAATTGTGGCTACACCCGCCCGACAGGTATATGTCTATCATGTAAGGAAATCTATTAAAGGGTTATCTATCATCAAGGAAAATCATGGGCTATTAAGTCTAAGGCTGAAACCTAAAATTCTTTTGTCAAGTTTATTTTAAGTTTACCAGATCAATCTTATTAATGGCCAGTAAACAAGAAGCATTAAACTTAAGACTTAATAAGTAAACCTTTAAATTACCCAAATTATAAAATAACCCCTTATAAACCGGTGATATTGGAATTCATCACAACCCTAGATAACAGGCTTAGTTACAACACATATCTAAGGCTAGTAAAAGCTTAAATAAAATAAAAGACATAAAGTAAATGCTGAAAATTAAAAACGTAAATAAAACAATAAATAAAATACTCGGGGTTAAAGGATCCACTTTTAATATTTCAAAATTAGAAATCTCACTTATTTTCAATTTTTACCAATTAATTAACCAGACCATAAAGGCAGTAATTTCATTTATCTCAATTAAATCCAACCGACCATATAGGCGGTAACAAGGTTATTACCTAAACCGACCATATAGGCGGAAACTACGTCTGAAATGTAAAACCGACCATATAGGCGGTAAATAAGGTTGTCACTTAAATCGGCCATATATGCGGTAACTAATTAATCCAAATTTTAATTAAAATAAGGGAGATTAATCTAATTCATTAAATTAAAAGTCTCACATTTTCACCCCAGTAGAATGAGATTACCTGCTCATGCTGTAAATGAAAACACGTAAAATTTTATTAATTAAATAAAAATAAAATACAAGAAAACTTAAATAAATATACAAGACACTTTCCTTTAGGTTTTCATGGAGAAATTTCTCCAAAGAAAGAATGAAAAATTTACAAAGTTTAGCTTGGTATTTATAGGAAAATCTAAAGGCTTCCACCAATTTCTCCACCAATTGCTCCACCAAACATGACACCAAACATGGCACCAAATCCTCCACCAAATGTGCAAGCATGTTTGGTGGAAGTTTGACAATTTTATTTTATTTTTAGTTTTTTTTATTTTATTCTATATTTTGAAAATGACTATAGTAATTACACAAAATACACTGACTTATTCATCCATTTTGGTCTTGCAAACTTCAGAATTAGAAAATATTTAAAACTTCAAAGTTGTAGATCTTTGTGTCTTCTTTAATCTAGAACTTGAATCAACTCAATTAGATATCAGATGGAAATGTTATGGTCAAAATACCAAACTTGCATTAAATAGGAATTTATGACTGCATTTCGTGACACGTTTAGTAAATTCCCATTTTTTCCATTTTTTGCTCCGGATTTTCATCGTTTTAGCCATGAGTTGATTCCATTAAGTCATGATACTTTATTTATCTGCAAAACACATCAAAATATTCATCAAACCCGAGAAACTAAACAAAATATTAGGTAAAAGGGGCGGTAAATATTGATATATTTTCCGCTCATCAGTAGTGGTGGGGATTCATCTGATTGGAGCTGCCGTTGTATTTAAATTCAATTATCAAGTCATTGAGCATTCCTTTAATTGATATCGTAGAGTGAGATGTTCCTATTGCAGCTGCTCTTGAATATCGTTTGGCGGCTGAGTATGAAATACCACTGACTTCAAATCTGTCTGAAATGAAATTCACTATATTGTTGATTGGTGGTGGCGGCAGAGGGTCGTCTCCTCGATCACTCATTTCATCTCTTCGGGCCATCATAACCTTGCCTTTCTCTGTGAGCAAGTCCTTCAGATACCTCTTATTTAGTACCTTCATAACTTCTAACCTTAGGGCCACACAGTCAGCCATCGTTTGGCCGTAGTCTCGGTGAAACTCACACCATGTGCTTGTGTCTTTTCTTATAGATCCATCTCTGGAGCGTGGGGGCACTTCACCCAATTTCCCATCTTTTTGAGGACTAAGACCAGTTCTCTTGGAGAAATGGTGAAATTGTAGTCTGGAAGTCTTGGCCTATTTGGTGATGTCCTGTCTTGGATCCTGAAAGACAAGGGTTGACGATCAAAATCTCGATTAGGAGGATTGTGATCTTTCATTTTATAAACTGCCAATGAATTCTTTGGGTCGTTTGGGAGGATTTGGTATTTTTTTTATTGTTATGGCTGGCAGAGCTTTATCTCTTCTTGTTCCTCTTATCTTCCTCCCATCTTATCTCGATTTGGGCCCGTGCCATATCCTGGTCCATTGTGTAGCATCAGAACTTCGTCATCTTCTTATAAAGCCCACTGTTCGCTAGAAGCCCATTTCTGGGATGGTCTGGAGTTTCTCATTGCTGGGAGGTTGAGGAAATTTGTTTCAACTACTTCTGATGGTTGTGTTGGAGCATCGCATGTCTATGTTTCTTCTTTCAAAGCTCGTAAACATTCTTAGAGAATGGCCAACTGTGCGGCCATATGGTCTGGTGTTGGCTCGCTGCCATAAGCCATGAGTAACTGTGTTGAAAGTTTCATAGATTGAAAGATCTTGGCCTGCTATAAATCGCTAAGGCCCCACGGTGGGCATCAAATTGTAGACACTGGATTTTGCCTTTGGTCCACGATCAATATTTTTATGATGGGGCACTAGCGATCCTGCAAAACAAAGGTGGAGTGAGCTGAGAGTTTCTACCCAATGGTGTGGTGGTTTTCGTAGGCACTCTAGCGCTCATGTCTGTGGTGAAGACGAACGGTAAATAAAGGAATAGCAAGGTCTGAGGTTACCTTGACCTCCGTAGACTGCCATGAGGGCTGTAGGTCGGTGTTTTGAGGGTAATATGCTTTTAGAACTCAAGTCTTAAAGCTCAAACTTCAATGAATTTAATTCTGAGTTCTACTTCCTTTTATACGCTAAGGAACAGTCTTTCAGTTGGAATAAGGGCTGTATTTATATTGATTGGCCCTACTAACATGTTAAACATTTGGCTTTCGGTGTTGAATCGGCTAATTATGAGGAGAATAATTAATTTATGAAGAAATTGTTTTCGGTTGGGAATGGGCCTGGAAAGTCAATTGGATCATTGGCCCAAACTTGGTCGGGATAATGTTTGAAGAAAGAAGGCTCTATTTGACATAGGGCCTGAGGTGAAAGATAAATATGCCATTGGCCCAAATTTGGCCCATACAGCGTATAAGTGTACAAACTTTTATTCATAAAGAGAAAGCCATATTTATATGATAGAGTTGGTGCTTGGAGTGCCAATCCGATTTTTATATTTTATTATTTATTAATAAAATAACTACATTTTTCATTTCATACCTCATTAATGGTATTGTCATTATGCGTATTAGATTGATGTATAGATACACTTAGAATGACATCAATCTTAGAATAGTTTTGACACTGAGTGTAAACTATTCTTAAAGTAAATATTCCTAGTCGTTGGTTTTGGAATACGGTCGAATTCCTATAACCTAGAAGACTAGCACATGTCATATATTGGAATTGGAGTTCCAATGGTTTAACCCGATATACCATGAGTTTTGGAAACTCGTATAGACATGTATGTATTCTTTGAAGCAATTACTTAATGACTCATATGTGATTCATAATAGTTGGATGTACACACCACCGTCAATAGGAATCTCCTCGAGTCGAGTAGCATATGTAATCCTTTGACTATAAGATAACATTGATTTTATGTGAGATCCTCAACACTTTGATGCCATATATATCAGAAACCTTTCATTGTCTGGCCTATAGTTGTTCGTTGGGTGTGGATCGATGCACTCGGTAATTAAGTGTGAAGCAAGATAGGATCCGTCGGCCCGTATGTGTACCATAAGAAGTTTAGGTATCCATGTGAGTAAAGTCACGATTCTTAAATCTTTGGCCAAAGACGATCACCTAGGGTGAATCGTATCAGTTATGAAGAATCATAGATATGTCGACATGAGATGTGCGTCTCGGAAACTTGACGGTATATTCTATGTTTCCTAAGCACAACTCGAATAGCCTACGACGGAGGGATTGTTAAATATATGTGATAACCTCGATTTGTATAATTCAGAAAGGTCGTTCGTGTTATTCACGAATTTGGAGGTGGCCGAATTGCGTACATATTAGCTAGGCTTATATGAAGAACGTGTCTGAACTTAGAAAGTCCCAATATGAAGTGTACTCATTGAGCACTTGGATAGCCGATTATTTTTGATAAAAGATAATATTCGATATTATAATTATCAACTAAGATAATAAAGTGTTATTAGAAAACATTGATTATTCACTTTGACCTAATTGGATTAATTCAATAATTACACAAGGTCTTAATTGTAAAATCATAATTATCTCTACCATTTGAGGATATTATGGTAATTGTAAGTATGTAATAATAAGTGGTTTTGGCTTGATTTAATTGGATTAAATCAAAATGGAAAACATTCAACTAATCTATTTCCTAATCCTTGACTTGATTTAATTGGGTTAAATCAAAGTGGGAAACAATGGAGATGAGTCACACCTAATTATACATATTTGGACAAATTAGAATAAACCCACTTAAAAGTTGATTACAACTTTTGTTAATTAAAAATTGCCTAAGTTTTGCTATAAATAGCAAGCTTTAGGAAAGTTTTAATTACAAGAAAAATAACAAGTACAAGCATAAGCAAATTCTTGAGAGATTAGCCTAAATTAGGAAGTGTTTAGAGAAGATTGTGAGGTCTCTACAACATTTCATCTAGGAGAAATCAAGATTAGATCTTGAAGTGAAGCTTGGTAGCATTGGAAACAAGATTGGATCTTAAAGTCAAGTTTGCACACCTTGGAGGTTCTCCAACAATTTCAATAAGGAGAAGTAGATTAGATCTTGCATCAAGCTTACTAGGTAATGTTTGATCTTCTCCTAAGTTATGTTCATTTGTATATTAGATGCATGACCACATAGCTTAAGGTTGAAATACAACTAATCAATTGTGTTAGGATACTTTAGAAGTATAAACACAACATGCTTATTAGTAAGGTCAAAGATGTTCACGTTGGATATGGAACAATTAATAAGAGTTTGGAACTCTAAATTAAAGCTTCGAGCTATGGCTACCATTCTAGAATCACTTGACCACCTTTGGGTGACCTAAAATTGTTTATGAGATATTTTTTATTGGGATTCTAATTTGGTTTGTGTATTGGATTCAAAATTTATGCAAGTGCGTATTTAGAATAAATTTATGTTTTTGTAAAAATATTTGATATTTTGAAAAACTTGATTTTTATTCTAGAACATGTGTTAATGTTGGTTTTGAAATTAAAAATTAATTTTGGGTGTTTTTGAAGTGTTTAGGGAAGATTGGAAAGAATTAGGGTAAAAGTGAGCTGAAGGAAATGAAAAAGAAACAATTGAAAAAAAAGTGATGCGTGCTACAGTGACACGCGCACTGTAGCGCGCTCTATAGAACATACAGTGCGCACGTCGCTGGAGCTTCCGGACTCCGATTCAGTCCCAAATTTTTCCTATACACTTGTAATGGAATATAGTATTTCATTAAATTATTTAAAATTACACCCATGCTTGATATCCACAGGTTAGACCCACTTCCATTGCGCGGGGCACTGATCCGACCATAGGGATTCCACAACTGTCATAACAAAATGATATCAGTAGTAAAGGCTTAACCACACAACACATATGTTTTGAATCTATGCTATAGTAATTTTAATTTAATTATGCATAAGACATATTGGATATGTATTGCATGTTTTAAATTAAAACCTTGACCTAATTAAGATAATGACTTGATTGTCATAAATATCTCGTGATTATATGATTACTTTAATTAAGTAATACTATTAATAATGTTGGAGGATTATTGGATGGTCCGTTTTGTCAATACGGAGATGAATGGGTTCTTACTACTTATATCCAATATCGTCATTAGTGTGAGGGTATAAGTGCTTGGAACTTAGGTCGCTCCGGTAAAACATTAGATGCAACGTTATTAGTTAACGTAGTCTTCCAATATCTTCATTAGTGTAAGGGTATACATAAGAAGCTCATTAGTGCACATTGACAAGTATACACCTAGAACACGTCTTAATCCAATATCGTCATTAGTTTGAGGATAAGAAACGGTTCTGGACCAAACTAGGAGTCACATGAAGTGATTGACCTTGGAGGTCTACCTAATGAGTTTATAAAGACCAATATCGTCATTAGTGTGACGCTGGAGTAAATGTCATGGGATCCACTTCATGCTATGAAATTTTGATAGCCAAATTTCTATTTTTGCATTAAGGGAGATTACAAAATTATGTAAAATAGTGGGATGGCACTAATAGATTTAAAATTCCATAATCAATTAGTGTTATCACTTTTGAAATGAAAACTGTTCTACTACTACTCAAAGATGTTGTCTTTTAGATGGCTGCTGCTAATCAATTGATGAAACTTTTAGATTCCTATAAGCTAAAAGGAGTCGAGAACTATTTAGAATGGGAAATGAACATACGCCATGTCTTGGAGTATGAAAAGTTGACTTATGTCACGATCAATCTACTGCCTGTTGATATCGATCCTAACTCCACTCTAGAAGAGCAAGAAACTTTTGATAGATGGAATGATGATAACCTAAAGGTGAAATCCTATATCTTGGGATCGATGGTTCCAGAATTGCTGAGACAGTACATTGAAGTACCGGATGCTTAGGGCATCATGCGAACACTCAAGGATTTGTTCGAAGCAAATCAAGAAATGGAACTTTATCGAAAGTCTAAGGAATTGTTTCATGCTAAACTCAAGGATGGAGGAGCTGTCAGCACTTATGTTTTGAACATGATCGACCAGATTCGATATCTGGAACAACATGGCAATGTGTTTGATGAACGGTTGGGTCGTAATTTGATTCTATCTTCTTTGCCGGGTTCTTATGATGTCTTTTTATTAAATTTCCATATGCATTCAATGCAAGCCACATACGAAAAATATCATAACATGCTATGCACGGCAGAGCAAGATTTGAGGAAAGGCAACCCCACACTATATCTCCATGGTGGAGCTGGATCTTCAAAGACTTCTGGGAAGTCAAAGAAAATAAAGATGGGGAAGATGAAGATATCAAAGAAAAACTCCAAGAAGCGCAAAGGCGCAAAATCGAAAGTACCTCGTGACCAATGTCTGCAAAGTAAGAAGTCTGGACATTGGAAGAAAGATTTTCCGGAGCTAAAAGGAAAAGCAGGACCCTCAGATACGCTTTGTATTTTTCCAATTATTGACATCTCTTTAGCCTTAGATGTAAATAGTGGATGGGTGTTAGACACTGGCAGTCCTACTCATATTTGTAATTCCCTGCAGGAAATGAGGGTTAAAATAAGGCTAAATAAAGGGGAGATCTAGCTTAGAGTTGGCAATGGCGAGACATTGGATGTCAAGGCCATAGGAACTATTGTTCTAGATCTCCCAAATAGATGTAAATTAGATTTGCATGACTGTTATTATGTTCCCTCAATTATCAGACAAATAATATCACTGTCAATATTAGATAAAAATGGATATAAAATAAACATTAAGGATGAAACTTTATGTTTGTATGATAAAGAAAATTTATTGAAATGTGAATGTTCTTTATCAAACGGTCACTATATTTTAGAAACATATAGAGATGTCTTTAATGTAGAGAAAAATACAAGTAGGAAGTCTGAATTAAATAATACTGAATTATGGCATATGAGATTGGGCCACATGGGTATTAGACGTCTATCCAAATTTGTAAAGGATGGTTTGATTTAAAATCTTACCTTAGATCCTTATCCTATTTGTGTGTCATATATCTAAGGAAAGATAATAAAGGCCCCATTTCTAGGTGTTGGACACCGTGCTGGAGATTTACTGGAGCTAATACACAGCGATGTGTGTGGTCCATTAAATCATGCCGCTCATGATGGTTCAACATACTTTGTGACTTTTACAGCTGACAATTGTAGATATGGATATGTCTATCTAATGAAATATAAGTCTGAAACATTTGACAAGTTCAAAATATTCCGAAACGAACTAGAAAAACAAACCAATAAATTTATCAAATGCCTTAGATCAGATCGAGGCGGTAAATACATGAGTGAAGAATTCAGAAATTATTTAAGGGAGAATGGAATTCCCGCCCAATATAGCCCACCAGGAACACCTCAACACAATAGAGTGTCTGAGTGTAGAAATCATACTTTATTGGATACAGTGCGATCCATGATGAACTATACAGATCTACCTTATTACTTTTTGGATTACACTCTACAAACTGCTGCCTACATACTTAATAGGGTTCCATCGAAAGTTGTTTCTACGAGCCCCTATCAGATATGGTTCAGTAGAAATTCAAGTCTTAAGCATTTAAAGGTTTAGGGTTGTCCTGCATATGTTAGAATTGCGCAGCGGGATAAACTAGCACCCAGAGGGTATAAATATACGTTCGTTGGATATCCTGATAATTCCATGGGATATCAATTCTACGATTCCGAGCAAGGAAATGTATTTGTTGTTAGCTTAGTAACTTTTCTTGAAAAGCAATTTTTGAGAGAAAGTGGGAGTTGTAGAGAGATTAAATTTGATGAGTTTGATCCCAACATTAAGGAACCTGAGATGGAACCAGAGATCCAATTAGATGAAGGATCTATAACACAGGTTATATGTAAGTCGAATAGAATATCAAGGCCTCATGAGAGATTATTTTTAACATCTAATGTGAGCCTTGATGTTCTCCTCTTGGAAGAAACAGATCCGACTACTTATAAAGAAGTGATATTAGATATCAATTCGGGAAAATGGCAGGAAGCCATGAAATCCAAAATGGATTCAATGCATGCCAATCAAGTCTGGGACTTAGTTGAACTTCCTGAAGGAGTTAAACCTATTGGTTGTAAATGGGTTTGCAAAAGGAAGCGAGGGCCCGATGGAAATGTGGAAACCTTTAAGGCTCGACTGGTAGCGAAATGTTACACTCAACATCCTGAGATTGACTGTGAGGAAACTTTTTCACCAGTAGCCATGCTAAAATCCATTAGGATTCTTTTAGCCATTGTTGCATATCACGACTATGAGATATGGCAGATAGATGTGAAAACCGCTTTCCTAAATGGATTCCTTGAAGTGGATATCTATATGGAACAACCGGAGGGTTTCGTATCAAGTGAGACTTCAAACTTGGTTTGTAAGCTCCAAAAGTCTATTTATGGACTTAAACAGGCATCCCGAAGCTGGAATTGTCATTTTGATGAGATAATTAGATTATCTGGATTCATCAAGAACGAGGAAGAACCATGTGTTTATAAGAAAGTTAGTGGGAGCATGATAGTTTTCCTAGTCTTATGTAGATGATATCCTTATCATAGAAAATGATATAGGGATGATGCAAAGTGTGAAAGCCTACATTTGCAAGAATTTCTCCATGAAAGATATGGGTGAAGCTTCATATATACTAGGTATAAAGATCTATCGAGATAGAGTTAGGAAGCTTATAGGGTTGTCACAATCGACGTACATATATAAGATGTTAGAAAGGTACAGTTTTACCAACTGCAAGACAACAAATGTACCTTTCCGATACGGCATACATCTTTCGAAGAAAATGACACCTCAAACTGAGGAAGAGGGAGTTAGGATGTCTAACTTGTCGTATGCTTCTTGTATTGGAAGCATAATGTATATTATTCTATGTACTAGACCTGACATCAGTTTCGGCGTCAGTGTGACCAGCAGATATCAATCTTATCCAGGTAATGATCATTGGACAGCCGTGAAACATATCCTAAAATATCATAAAGGTACTAGGGATAAGTTTCTGATATATGGAGAAAGTGAGCTACAAGTTAAGGGTTATACAGACTCTAACTTCTAAGGAGATCCAGATGATAGAAAATCTACATCAAGATACATCTTTACCCTTAACGGTGGTGCGATTAGTTGGCGTTGTTCAAAGCAATGCTCAACAGCTGATTCCACAACTGAGGCAGAATTTATAGATGCTAAAGAAGTTGTTTGGATTAGAAATTTTATCACAGAACTTGGCGTTGTTCCTAGTATTGCGGATTCGATCCCATTGTAATGTGATAATAACGTAGCCATCGCACAGGCTAAGAAGCATAAGAAAATTCTTGAGATATTAGCCTAAGTTAGAGAAGTTTTTAGAGAAGCTTGTGAGGTCTCTTCAACATTTCATCTAGGAGAAATCAAGATTGGATCTTGAAGTGAAGCTTGGTAGCATTGGAAATAAGATTGGATCTTGAAGTCAAGTTTGCACACCTTGGAGGTTCTCCAATAATTTCAACAAGGAGAAGTAGATTGGATCTTGCATCAAGCTTACTAGGTAATGTTTGATCTTCTCCTAAGCTATGTTCATTTGTGTATTAGATGCATGACCACATAGCTTAATGTTGAAATACTGCTAATCAATTGTGTTAGGATACTTTAGAAGTATAAACACAACATGCTTATTAATCAGGTCAAAGATGTTCATGTTGGATATGGAACAATTAATAAGAGTTTGGAACTCTAAATTAAAGCTTCGAGCTATGGCTACCATTCTAGAATCACTTGACCACCTTTGGGTGACCTAGAATTGTTTATGAGATATTTTTTATTGGGATTCTAATTTGGTTTGTGTATTGGATTCAGAATTTACGCAAGTGCATATTTGAAATAAATTTATGTTTTTGTAAAAATATTTGATATTTTGAAAATTTTGATTTTTATTCTATAACATGTGTTAATGTTGGTTTTGAAATTAAAATTTAATTTTGGGTGTTTTTTAGGTGTTTAGGGAAGACTGGAAAAAATTAGGGTAAAAGACCATAATTCCTTCAGCTCATTGGAATGTGAGCTGAAAGAAATGAAAAAGAAACAATTGAAAAAAAATGAAAAAAAGTAAAGTAATGCGTGCTACAGTGACATGTGCATTGTAGCGCGTACAGTGCGCGCGTCACTGTAGCACGCGGGTTCTCGCTACGCGCACTGATTTATTTCTCTCATTTTGGATCTTTCAGACTCCGATTCAGTCCAGGTTTTTTCCTATACACTCATAATGGAATATAGTATTTCATTAAATAATTTAACATTTCACCCATACTTGATCTCCATGGGTTAGACCCACTTCCGCTGCGAGGGTAATCGATCCGACCCAAGAGGTTCTACAACTGTCCCAATATTATATTCTCAGGATATACTTCCCTTCTTATGACTTTTTATGGGTCATTATAAAAGAGACTCTATTGAAAATATCTTCTTAGAATTTCTGCATTCTAGGGCTTCTTGAGTCGGGTGAAGTGTTCCAAGTGATAGACATCTGACTTGATGACTTCTGAAACTTTGTATAGCCCTTCCCATTTAGATCCATAGGAGATTTCACCGAGTTTCTTTATATTGAGAGTGACCCTCCTTAAAACCAATTTTCCCGGATGAAAGGTTCACACCCGAACTCTCGGGCAATCCTTTGCTAATAAGCTATCACTTGAGTGCCGACCTCTCTTTCTTCTCCTCGACCAGGTCAAGTTGATGCCTAAGAAGGTCTTCATTTGGTTCTTTTACAAAATACTAGACTTTGTGTGTCATCATCCCGACCCCTGTTGAGATCACTACCTCACTTCCCTAAGCCAATGAGAAAAGAGTTTCTCATGTGGAGTCCTTGTAAGTTGTTCGATCCGCCCATAGGACTTCTGGCACCTCCTCAACCCATAAGCCCTTGTATGACCCAAACTAAGCTTTTAAATTGATTTTGATAGTTTTTCTTGCTGCCTCAACTTGCCCATTAGACTTTGGATGAGCAGGTGATGCAAATGTTAAATCAATTTGAAGGTCCATTTAAAGCTTCTTGAAGCCTGAGCTGTCAAATTGCTTCCCGTTGTCTATAATGATGACCCAGGGAATCCCGAATCGGAAAACTATGTTATTCTTTACAAAATCGGTGTCCTTATTATCAGTTATGATTGACAATGATTCTGCCTCTACCCGCTTAGTGAAGTAATCGATGGCCACAAATGCATATTTGACATGACCTATTCTCATAAGAATAGGTCTAATAAGATCCAATTACTCAATGACTTGATAAGGTGGTCAATTGCTCGGGTGCTTATTGAGGTATATTAGCATTCTTCTGACACCCGTCACATGTTCAGGCCACTCTGAACCCATCCTGATGTATTGTTGGCCAGAAAAACAATGCCTAAGTGATTTGTGGGAAATTGACTTCCTACCAACATGGTTTGCACATATTACTTCAATAATTTCTCTAAGTATGTGATTTGCCTTCACCACATATTAGGAAAAAACATGTGCTCTGATATTTCAACCCCCTCGACTCCTTCTTATCCCCTAGTAAATCTCCAGACTCTAGCTACCGCTTGACTGGGACCATCCAAGTCAGTTTATCTTCAACCTCTACCTCCATCATACTTGAGCCTCTTTTACACTCAGGCTCTAGGATCTCCAATGGAATAACCCGAGGAATCTTTGACTTGATGGATGATGTTAGCCGAGCCAATGAATTTTCCTGCTGGTTGCTCTCTCGACCAACCTGCTTAAATATCACATTCCCAATTCCTGCAACCAATTTTTTTGCCTTTATGAGGTAAACTACCATGTTGGGCTCCCTCACATAGAATCCATTATTCAGCTGTTAGATCGCCAGTTGTGAATCACTCTTTATAATTTCATCCCTGACTCCAATCACCTTACAAATTCTTAGACCAGCCAAAATCGCCTCATACTCTACTTCATTATCGGTCGCTTCAAACACAAACCTTAGTGCGTAGCTTAGCTCCTCACCTTGTTCATTACTGAGGATGACACCAGCCCCACACCCTTACGAGCTAACCGGCCCATCAACAAAATAATTCCCACTCCTCTTCCTCCATGACTATCATGACTTGGGGCCCAGTGAATTCAGCCATAAAATCAGCTAAAGCTTGCCCCTTAATAGATACACGAGGTAGGTAACATATATCATATTCGCTAAGCTCTATTGAATATTTTACCAAACGACCTAAGGTCTTAGGTTTATGCAAAATTTATCTAAGTGGGTGGTCGATATATACCCCGATGGGGTGAGCTTGGAAGTAAGGTCGCAACTTTCTCACTGCAGTAACTTGGGAAAGGGTCATCAGCTCATAGGCCGAGTATCAGGTTTTCATATCTAGTAAGGAATTGCTAGAATAATATATCGGCCTATGAATTTTATATATTTCTTGTACCAACACTAAACCTTCAGCATATTGTGAAATAAATAAATACAGAAATAACATCTCACTCGGAATTGGCTTGGCTAGAACTGGAGATTGGGTCAGATATCCCCTAAGCTGCTGGAATACATTCTCCCACTCCCTCGTCCATTCAACTTCCTTATTTTTTTTATCAGTTGAAAGAAGATATGACACTTATCAGTAGCCTTGGAAATAAACCGGTTGCTGCTACCCTATCGGTTAAGCTCTGCACCTCTTTCACTGTCCTTGGTGACTTCAAGTCTAATACTACTTGGATCTTCTGAGACTTGGCCTCAATGCCACTTGTGCTAACCATGTACCCCAAAAAATTTCCTGAGGACACTCCGAAAGCACATATTTCTGAATTCAGCCCTATCTTATATCTCTTTAAAAGTTTAAAAGTCTCTCTGAGGTTCTTTAAATGGTTCTCGGGCATTACAGTTATTGTTATCATGTCATTAACCCAGACATGCATTGTTTTGTTGATGAGAGCTTGAAGGCTCGGTTCACCAACCATTGATATGTTACCCCAATATTTTTCAGCCCAAATGGCATTATCTTATAACAATACGACCCATGATTCGTAATGAAGGCTGTCTTTTTCTTCATCTTTGAGATATATTTTGATCTGATTGTATCCCGAGAACGCGTCCATGAAACTTAGTAGCCCATGGCAGGCCGTTGAATCCACCAGCTGTTCCATATTCAAAAGTGGAAAACTATCATTCGGGCAAACTTTATTCAAATCGGAGAAGTCCACTCATTCTCCACTTGCCATTGGCTTTCTTTACCAAGACCATATTTGATACCCATTCTGGGTACTTAACTTCCCTCATGAATCCAGCTTTTAGGAGTTTGTTTACCTCAACATGAAGGGCCTCATATCGCTCTTGGTTAAAGATCCTAATCTTCTGCTTCAGTACCTTGTGCGCCGGATCTATCAAGAAGTGGTGACTGATAACCTAAGGATCTATCCCGGGCAAATCCTTATGGCTCCATGCAAAGACATTTGCATACTCCCTCAAGAAGTCTATTAGCTTCCCATTCGGGCTCTGATCCAAACTAGCCCCGACCTGACTAACTTCTCCTAACCAAATAGCTCTATTGAATCCAGCTCATCTCCTACTCCCTCTTATCGAGTGTAGTCCTCAGGTCGGGGATCGGTCGACTTCCCCTTGGCTGCTTCATTCTCGCTAACGTTCCTTTTATGTCCGCTGACATCATCTATACACATGATCTCATTTGATGTTACTACAAAATAACTCCAAACCACTTTTTGACTTCCACACACTACCCTAACCCCATCTCTGGTCGGGCATTTTAACTTTAAGTAGTAGCTTGACATGGCTTCCCTTGATTCATCATGAAGGGCCTTCCTAAAATCACTTAGTAGCTACTTAAGCAATCTACCACAATGAAATACATCATAATTATATGAATATGAGGGTTCATTTCAATGGTCATTGTCAGCTGTACCCGACCAAGTGGGATAACAGTAAATTCCTCGAACTCGTAGAGTAGGGTTGTACCCTGAATCAATGTGGTGAACTCCATCTCTGCCCATTCAAGCCCTATTTGGATATGATGTCCACTACACTCCCAAGGTCTACTAATATCCTATCTACCTCTGAACCATCAATGTTGGCTTTGAATATCAGTTCATCATCATTAGGGTAACTCACCCCCTGAGCATCCTTTTCAGTAAATATTATTGATCCGACAGTAATTCATCCTTGCCCGGTTTGAATCCCTGGCCAACGTTCTTCCTCCAGCTATAGTGAACACATGCCTCTAATCCTTTCGTTGTCTGATCTTCATGGCCTCATGGTCAATGCACTCCTTGAACTAGCCATTCTTTACCAGATCCTCTATCTGTTCCTGCAAATGTCTACAACCCTCAGTGACATGTCTTATTGTATTGTGATGAGCGCAATATGCCCTATTGTCTTTCTCTCTACAGAGAACCTTCTGGGATTGGACTCTACCAATAGGCTCTAGTTATGTATCTCCCGAGCTATGTACGACATACCCTAGTAACATGTGCGATCTTGATCAGAGGCCTCCTCTCGGGCGTTGGGTTACCCTGATTTATTGGCCTAAACTCCTGCTAGCAGAGCATTCTAACACCTCGATGAAGAAGCTTTGCATACGAGTTGCGTGCGACATAGGTTCGAATAAACCGAGGCAAAAGATTCGCGTTTAAGTCACGTTTGAGGGGTGTTCGAATGTAAATTACAGGATTTGAGCGCATATTTCCATTTTAAAGCCTTTTTCCATTCCTTTTTAGGGCTTTGAAAAGTGCATGTCATTAGGATTAGGTTAGATCATTATTTATATATAAAAGAAGGCTTAAAACCCTCATGAGTGACAACACACACGAGGAAAAAAAAAGACATGAACTATTCTGAATTTTTATGTTGGCCAAGTGTGTCTAGACATTTGTTCTTGGTCAAAGGAAATTGAAGCCTTGGGATCAATACAAATATGAGATCTAATTTATTTTGATTGTTTAATTTATGCTTTGAGTATCAAATTTTCTTCTATTCTTAATTTTATTATTGTGTTGTTTGATTGCTAAGAGGCCTACTAGTTTATTGTTCGTTGCAATCTATTGCTTGGTTAGATATCAAATCTATAACTGTTTGATTCATCTGAATTAAGAAGCAACTAAGGTTTAATGATTTACTACATAAGAAACTATTAAATTTTAGAAAGAACACAAGACTAAATTAAATACAACTGATTGTGTTTGTGTTGTTTAACATCATCAATCTCTCCAATTCTTAAGGCTACCACTAGATTAAACCTTAGTGCATGTCTCAAGTTGTTTAGTAGTTAGATCTGTCACGGCCTAAAATTGGGGTCAGTGACTTTTAGGTAAATAATAAAATAAAACTGATTCAAAGACCAGGCAAAAGTCAAATAACTTCAAAAACATACCCCGAGGACTTTTAAAACATCAATAAATACAAAATCATATGTAAAATATTAAAAAAAACACTCCCATGGTTTAATTGTGATTACCTATCATGATTAAATAATCAAAATTCAAAACAATGGTATAATTTTATTGTAATACATCACCTAATTAAATTCCTAGTCTGATAATTTCAAATATAAGTCAAATACCTCCAAGAATATACCAATATCAATTTGCAAAGAAAGTCTATTCGACACGATCTAAAAACCCTTGAGGAATTGAACACGCTCCTTACTCCCCAAGGCTCCAAATCCAAATCTAAAATTTTAAATTGAGGGGTGAGTAAAACCACGCACTCAGTAGGAATTAAATAACCCACATTAATTTGTTTTACAAAAGCTCTGCATGGTTAGTAAGATATATAAATATATGTATGTTCAGTAAAAACAAATATCGATTATGTGAAGGTTAATAAAAAATTATAATTTATACATATACACAAGTACAATTGAAATATATCAATACTAATTAATCATTTTAAAGAAAAATCATGTGAATGAAATGTCACATTGGGCTGCGTAAACACTTGTTAGTGCTTGGATTTTTTAAGTTTTCATGCATAAAAATTTGGGAACATAAAGGGCTATTTTGTGGACATTTTGAGGCTATTTTGGAGTGATAGATCTGTCCAAAATAGGGGTAGAAAAATTAGTTCACAATAGTTAGTAAAACAGTGAGTAGTGTGGATGTGTAAGAGGATTTCGTTGTGTAAAACAATCTAGTTTTTGGGCTGCTGTTCGGGGGCTGTTAAGTCATCAAAAATATAAACAAAACAAGTCCAATAGGGCTGGATAGTTTCGGCAATAGAGGGGAAGAGCATAAAAATTTTTCAAGGTTGATCCTGGTGTCTAACACACTTCTGCCACGCGGAAAATCATTTATTACAATTGGCATTTAGAGCGAGGTTAAAAAGTGTTATTAACCCTCTTATTTATTTAAAGTTTCTATTTTTTTAATTATTTATATGTGATATAAATTATTTTGCATGTTGTGATTGAGTAGGCCAAATTTTCATGTCTGTTTTCATGTGATTGATGTATTGCATTGGTCGTAAATTTTTTCGACTCTTATTTTTTTTTATGTTATTTTGCCATAAGGCTAATTTTACAAAATATTGGAAATAATTCTATGTATACTTTTGATGTTGTATCAAAATTTTATGTTATTGAGGAACCGATGCCGCCAACGACTTTTGTATAGAGTTGAAGATCAAGAGATGCCTTGATATTTTTGTACTAATTAGATTAGTATAAAAAAATGTATGGTCAATGCAATTTTTATTATTTGTATGTTTATTTCGAAATGTTTGAATAACATATCATATAGCTTAGGGTGCATACTCATGTATTTTCACATGACATAACATGTAAAAGATGTATGGATATTCTAGTCATAAATTTGATTTTATAAAATTCAAAAGGGTTAAATTGAAATATAATATGCATGAAAAATAAATTAGTTGAATTAATTATTTTAATGGTTTAAAAATTGGAAATTCGAATTTAATATATAGGAGCGTTATAAGTGCATTATATTTTCCCTTGGTATATCGGATGGAAACCTGAACGTAAATTCAATAGCCGATTCCGAATAGACAGTAATGTGGTCTGCACTCGGGATACAATTCCACGTACTATTGGAATTTATAAGATGCTTATGTTAATTAAATAGTTTAATTAAAAAAATCTTGTCCAAGAGTTAAAATTAATTAGGTCACTAAAGCACACTTAGTTATATTAGTTTAATTAAGTGAAATATTAGTTTGGACTAATAAGAATTAGTGGATAAAAATTTAAGAGTTAAAATTGAAATTGTCATTAATTTATACTAAATAGAGTTATGTTTTAGCCGTGCATGAACTTGTAGACACTAGGGGATTAAAATATTAGATATTTTAAGTAGAAACCCTTAATTTTAAAATAGTGAGTGAGAGAGGGATATACCACAATATATCCCGCGATCTCCGTTGTTAGTCCGAAAATGTGAGATTCAAAAGGTGCCTTGAGACAACTTGTTTTCGTCTCCCTACGGATGATGTCTATTTTTTTTTATCAATATCAAGTATGGATTCCGATAAGATATGAATTCTAGATATATCTGGTGAACTGACCTACCCTATGGCTGCACTTCACTAGTTAAGTCCAAGGGTTCCGAAACAACGGGTTACACTCACAAATGAATGATTAAAAGTTAATCAAAATTCATTCATCCAATCAAATGGTGGTTGATTAATATAGAAATAAGAGTTTTTCGCGTATATATTAATCAATTGAGATTATCTCGATCTATCATTTAAATACTTGACCTACCCTACAACGGCACTTATTTATGGGATGATAGATTTCTGCGGCATAGTAATTATTTTTTGGTTTCTGGTTCATTATACTACATGCATCATGTTTAATTTTATGTCTAAATATTTTTTTTGATGATTTTAATGTGCGATGAATGAATGTTAAAATGCATGCTTCATTTATTTTCAGCCATGGTTTCTCCAATCATTTCAATTCTCTCAAATGATAAATTAACGAGAGAAAACTATGTTAAATGGAAAAGTAACATGAACCACATCTTGGTCTGTGAAGACCTTAAGCTTGTCATGACAGAGGAATGTCCTCCTGAGCCAGCCAGAAATTCTGGCCAGGCTGTACGCGATGCCTACCAAAAATGGGCCACGGCCAATGAGAAAACCTGCTGATACTTGCTAGTAGAGATGTCCGAGGTTCTTGCTACAAAACATGAGCCAATGACTATAGTATTTTTGATGATGAAGTCATTGTAGGGCATGTTTGAGCAGCCTTCAGAGTAGCAATGACATGAGACTATGGTCTTAAGGATGACTGCAAGGATGAAGAAAGGGACATATGTCTTAGAGCCCGTCTTAAGGATGATGACCTATAGAGCTCTTATTGACGAGCGTAGCCAGGTTACCATGATCATGGAAACTCTTCCGAAGAATTTCTTACAGTTTAAAAGAAACTATATTATGAACAAGTTGACTTTTACTTTGACTCAACTGCTTAATGAGCTCACCCATTTTGAGTCCATGTTGGTGGATCCTCATAAACCCAGTGGAGAGTCAAATGTTGTCAAATATTCCAAATCTGCCAAAAATAGGAAGAAAAACACTGGGAAGGCTAAGACAAAAGCCATGAAGAAGAACAAGAAAAACACCAAATACACCATGCCCAAAGGAAAATGTTTCCACTGCAATAAATATTGGCATTGGAAAAGGAATTGTCTGAGATACCTTGCTGATCTGAAAGAGAAAAAGGCAACATGTAAATATGATTTACTTGTAATCGAGTCTTTATTCGTGGAAGATGATAAATTTGCATGGATTGTTGATTCTAGAGCCATTGATCATGTTTGTTCTTATTTGGAGCTACTTGACTCATGTAGGGATATTGCGGAAGGTGACTATATCATGAGGATTGGGAGATGGGATGTCGTTTTAGCTAGAGCTGTAGGAGTTTATAGTTTGATTTTTTTAATAATAGTTATTTAAATTTGAACAATGTGTTATTTATTCTTAATTTTTGCAGGAATTTGATTTTTGTTTCTAAAATTTTGTATGATGGTTATTCAATTTCATTTAATAATAATTCAGTTATTATTGCTGGAAATGGATTAGCTATATGCATAGGAAACTCAGAAAATAACTTATATGTGTTAAAACCGTTAACACATAGTTCATTGCTCAATTTTGAAATATTTATGGTTGAAAAGCCTAAAACAAAATGAAAAAAGATTTCTCACGATGAAATATATCTGTGGCATCTTAGACTTGGTCATATGAGCCTTGGTTGAATAGATAGGTTGATAAAGAATAGAGCTTTAAACGCGTTAAAGCATGATACTTTACCAGTTTGCGAATCTTGTCTAGAAGAAAAGATGACCAAAAGACCTTTTATTGGAAAAGATATAAGAGCCATTTAACTACTTGAGCTAATATATTCGGACGTTTGCGGATCGATGAATGTAAGAGACCGAGGTGGTTATGAATACTAGGTCATATTTTTTAATGATTATTCAAGATATGGGTACGTTTACCTAATGCAGTATAAGTCAGATACATTTGAAACGTTCAACGATATCGTGTTGAGGTTGAGAACCAATTAGGTAAGACGATCAAAACTCTACGATCGGATCATAGAGGAGAATACCTTGATATTGATTTTAAGGAATTCTTGGTTGAGCATGGGATAATATCCCAACTCACAACGCCCGGAACACCACCGCAGAATGATGTTGCAGAGAGGAGAAATCAGACCATACTAGACATGATAAAATCTATGTTTAGTTACAGTTCACTACCTGGTTTATTCTGAGGATATGCATTACAAACAACAATGTATATCCTTAATGTAGTTCCATCTAAGTATGTTCCTAAGACTCCCTTGGAGTTGTTGAGTGATCGTAAAGCTAGTTTACAACATTTCCGCATATGGTGGTGTTCAGAGCATGTACTGAAGAATAAAACTACAAAGTTGGAGCCATTTTTTCAGGTGTACCTATTTTAGTCTATCCTAAGGAGACTAGGGGTGGGTTATTCTATAGTCCGTAAGATAATAAAGTATTTGTATCGACAAACGCTATATTTCTTGAGCAGGACTATATGAGGGAGTTCAAACCTCGAAGTAAAGTGTTACTCGAAGAGTTACTTACTGGTTTGGCCAGCACGCCATTGTCAATAATAGTTGACAGAAACATAACACTTTCAACATCTGAGCGTCAGATATAATTAAATCAGAATGATCTACCACCTAGACGTTGTGGGATGGTTGAATGATAACCTGAACGCTATTTAGAAGTTGGAGAGGCACAAGTTATCACATCCACTGATGGTGTAGATAATCCATTGACCTATTATAGTGTAATGAATGATTTTGATAAAGAGGAATGGCTCAAAGCCGTGAACCTCGAGATGAAGTCAATGTATTCCAACTCAGTATGGGAACTTGTAGACCAACTTGATGGGGTAAAAATCATAGGTTACAAGTAAATCTACAAGAGAAAGAGAGAAGCATATGGGAAGGTACATACCTTCAAGGTTAGGCTAGTGGCCAAGGGTTATACCTAGAAAGAGGGAGTCGACTATGAGGAGTCTTTCTCGCCAGTAGCCATACTCAAATCCATTCGCATTATTCTCTCCATTGCCACATATGATGACTATGATATTTGGCAAATGGACGTCAGGACTCCATTCTTGAATGGAAATCTTGATGAATGTATCTATATGGTACAAACAGAGGGTTTCATAGCCCAAGGTTAAGAGCAATGGTTTTGCAAGCTGCAAAGGTCTATATATGGACTGAATCATGCATCTCGATCTTTGAACATAAGATTTGATACCATGATCAAGTCTTATGATTTTGAGCAAAACTTCGATGAGCCATGTGTATACAAGCACATCATTGACGGTAAGGTGGTTTTTCTTATTTTGTACGTCGATGATATTTAACTCATTGGGAATGATGTAAAAATATTATTGGATGGGAAATCCTGGCTAGCTATCCAATTCTAAATGAAAGATTTGGGTGAGGCCAGTTATATACTTAGGATCCAGATTCTTCGGGATCGTAAAAGATGACTGTTATCTATGTCTCAGACATCCTATATCGATAAGATCCTCGTGGGATTTGAGATGCAGAATTCTAAGAAAGGCAATTTGCCTTTCCGACATGGATTTATGTGAAAGGAACAGTCTTCTAAGACACCTAAAGGAGTTGAAGAAATAAGACATATCTCATTTTCCTTAGCAGTTTCTAGTCTTATGTATGATACCTTTTACACGAGACCATACATTTGTTTTGTAGTGGGAATAGTTAGTAGGTTTCAGTCTAACCCAAGATTAGATCATTGGGTGGCTATGAAATACATTCTCAAGTATCTTAATAGAATGAGAAATTATATGCTTGTGTATTTTGGTGAGGATATGATCCTCAAGGGATACACAGACTCTGATTTTTAGATGAATGTTGATTCTAGGAAATCAACATCTGGATCAGTGTTTACCCTAGATGATGGGGCTATTGTATAGAGGCCTACAAAGCAATCTTGTATTGTTGACTCCACTATAGAAGCTGAGTATGTAGTAGCTTGCGAAGCAACTAAGGAAATAGTCTAGCTCCAAAAATTCTTGGGATATCTGGAAGTTATTTCATATGTGGATAAACCACTCACACTTTATTGCGATAATAGTGGTGCAGTGATGAACTCCAAAGAACTAAGAAGGTATGAAAGGGGAAAACATATAGAGAGGAAATATCATCTCATCAGAGAGATAATGCAGAGATGAGACGATATGTTCCAAAGATTGCATCCACATATAACCTAGCTGATTCGTTTACAAAGACCTTATCGACTAAAGTGTTTGAAGGTCATCTAGAGGGTCTAGAATTATATGATATGTCTCATTTTCTCTAGTGCAAATGGGAGATTGTTGGAATATATGTCCTAGAACTTCATGTAATGTGTAAACGAAATTATCTGTTTAAAATAAAAGATGCATTGTTCATTTACCAATTATTTTTTATTTAAATCGCATTTTATAAATTGTCTAGTTTACCATTGATTACTTATATGCCTTCAGGCTTAGTATATGAGTGTCGTACATAAGAGGATTTAAGTATGGAGTTAGTAATAAAAAATAGTCCATAGAGAGCAAACAAAGTGGGTACTTTATTTGCTGTTTATTTATAGCTGCGATCCATTATATAAATATATGGCGACCTTGATCCAGGATCGTCCATGTGATGACATGAGAATTGAGGCACCTTATATGATGTGATCATATAGGGCTAAACCCAGATATAAATGAATTTCTTATAATATCCGTTAAATAAATAAATTCATTTCAATCTACTGGATTATATATGGATTGATTTGAATCCTGATGTACTACAAACTCATGCATGGCAGGTATGTCCTTTGATTTACAAAGGTGAGGTCGATGTAGAAATCCCGACCAATAGCTACGTAATTTGGGGATATGGTTTGGTGTGTAGCTGGAGACGTTTTACATGGATATGAAGTTCACTCATTCTTGTGAGAAGTGGATGAGTATCTTCCTTAAAGGTTGATTCAGTACTTGAACGAATAGAGCGCTCAAGTCTTTCTATTGCGAATATAAAGATTTATATTCATAATAGTTATTATTAAATCGTTCATTAGAGAATCAGTGGTACTTAAGGTAAAAATAATTAGAGGGGTATAACAAACATTTTGACCCGGCTCTAATTATGAAATACCCATGAATGATCAATCCATATGTAATGACTATATCGATGAACACCGACGTAATTCGGCTTATTTATATATCTACAACAATGAGAGTGCAGCTTTAGGTTTTTAGTGAAATGACCTAAAGTTAATAATTCAGAATATTTAATTAATGAGTTTAATTAATATTTCAGGATTATTGGAGCTCAGAATTGTAGGTTTCCATTTGGTCCCCGTGCTAGCCCGATATACTGTAGTAAATTAAATTTAATTGGATAGTCCAATTATAAACTTACATATATTATGATTATTAATATGATTAATAATACATTTTTCACATCTAAAACTATATATTAATTTAATATATAGTTTTCATAATAAATGATTATATGATAATTATTTATTTTAAATTTTATTATTAAATTATATTGTATAATTTAGTGAAGATTTTGAATTAATATATTTCCAAAATATGTTTGGGAAACTCTTGATTTGAAATGAAAGTTACATCCTTTTATTTAGTAACATGTAAAATATCATTATGATGACATTTATCATCAAATATTTTGTTGTTACAATTTGGCCTAATGGCCGAAATTTGCACGGGGAAGGTTTTTTGTTAGTTTTTTAAACAACCTAAACCATTGATATAAATGGGAAAAATATTTTCATTTTTACCAAAAATCACATTCTAAGAAACCATAGACACCTTTTGTTCTTGATTTTTCGCTCAAGAGTTGAAAGAAAAATAGTGAAGAATAAAAAGAAAAATAAAATAAAAATTAGTGTGCGAATTTTTGAATCTCTAAAGGGATTAGGGATTTATTTTTATGAGTGATGCACACACTTCCATTGTTGGTTGCGAGTCATAGCACGGAAGACCTTTTGAAACTTGACGTAAAATCCTCATTCCCTTTCTTTCTTGTACCATTCGACAATAAGTAGAAATATTTGCTCACTGCCACCACTTTTAACACTTGTTAGTGCTTGGATTTTGTTATATTTTCGTACAGAAAATTTTGGGAACACAAATGTATATTTTTGTGGATATTTTAGGGCTATTTTAGAGTGATAGGTTTGTCCAAAACAATGGCAGAAAAATTAATTCTCAATAGTTAGTAAAACAATAAACAGTGTGAGTGTTTAAGGGGATTTTAGTGTGTCAAACAATCCAATTTTTGGGCTACTATTTGGGGGCTATTAAAATAACAAACAAAACATAAACAAAACAAGTCAAATAGGTATGGACAGTTTTGGCAATAGTGGAGAAGAGTGGAAAAAATTTTCAAGGTCGATTCCGATGTCTAACAAGTTTTCACCGCGTGAAAAATCGTTTCCTACATTTCTGACAGGGCCATGTATAAATAACAAGTCTTCTTTTTTCACGGGTGCCACCATCTTGGGGGCTTTGCTCATGTACTCTTCGATTTCCTTCAGGACTTGATTATGCTCCTCTCCATAGGCAATTGTCTTTGATTGCCTAATGATGTTGAAGAAAGTCTTGCATCTGTCAGACATTTTGGATACAAAGTGACTGAGGGATGTTATTTTCCCTACTAGGCTCTGGATATCACCGACTGTCCGTAGTTCATTGATCTCTGATATGGTCTTGTAGGGGTGTTCACGGGTCGGGTCGGGTTTTTCAGTTTTTTTTTACCCGTTCGGGTCGGGTCACTCGGGTCATTTGACCCGAAACCCGAAATTAAAGCAGCTGACCCGCGCGGTGTCGGGTCGCAACGGGTCGGGTCACCATAATATATTATAAATATAATATATATATTTTTTGATACAAATTTACAAGATAAGTTCGGTGGTCCAATGGTCAAGCATCTGGTTAACATTTTCTTAGTCTCAAGTTCAATTCCCACTGCCACCATTTTATTTTTAAAAAATATTTAAGCAAAATTTTCAGATTGTGGGCCTGATGGGATTCGAAATTGGGACTCTTTGATGACCAAACCACTACTTTGCCATTCCACTACAATTGTTTCTTATTAAATTATATCATAACAAATATATATTATATTACGATCCGAAATTTCGGGTCGGGTCGGGTCGGGTCAAAATTTTACAAATTTTTTAATTGGACCCACGCGGGTCGGGTCGGGTCGGGTCGCGGGTTGACCTGACCCTAAGAACACCCTATGGTCTTGAGTTAGGTTGGACTGGCCTCGATCCCCTCTCATTCACGATGTGTCCTAAGAACTGCTCTGTTGATACCCCGAATGCATACTTCAGGGGGTTAAGCCTCATCTAACACCTTTTAAATATGGTGAAACATTCTTCGACACCTCGGATGTCGTCAGAGGCTACTTTTATTTTGATCACCATAATGTCTATATAGACTTTGATCGTTCATCCGATCAGACCCTGAAACATTTTGTTGATCAACATATGATAAGTAGCTCCTATGTTTTTTAACCCGAATGGCATCACCTTATAGCAAAACAGTCTTCATTTGGTGATGAAAGTCTTATATATCATGTCTTTCTCATCCATCTGAAGCTAGTTGTAGCCCGAGTAACGCGTCTAAGAAGCTCATTCTTTCATACCCTGTAACCGCATCTACCAGTTGGTCTATCTTCAGTAATGGGTAACTGTCTTTCGGGCAAGCCTTATTGAGGTTGATGAGCCCTTCATTTCTTGTTTGCCACTACAACCATATTCGATACCCATTCAGGGTATTGGCAGGGTTCTATAGACCCTTGTCCACTTCTTCACTAATGATCATGTTCCTTTCGGTGGTGAACCGCCTCTGATTCTGCTTGATTGGTGGGAACTTTGGATCTAGACTGAGGTGGTGAGTTGCCTCAATTGGGTATACTCTTGTCATGTCCTTATGCGTCCATGTGAACACATCCTTATTCCTCCTGAACATCTCCATTATCTTCCCATTTTCTTCTGATGACAATAAGACTCCTACTAGTACCTTCTTCTCTGGTTCTGCTTCATCTAAAACCACATTCTCTAGGTTCTCGATGGTTTTTTCTGGCTTGTTTGGCTTGTTCTCTAGGTGTTTTAGATAGGGTGGTAGGTAGTCCTTAATTTTATTCTATTGTTCAGACTCTGCTCTTTCCGTAGCCGCACTGAACCTCTGCACTTCCTCTCCTGACATAATATGTACTCCTCCCAAGCTGACATTATAGCATCAGCTAGGTTGGGTGGGGTCGACTTTGATGTTGATGGTGTGTACCCAATTCAAGGCTTGACACCTCATCACCTGGTGTAGAGTTGACACCACACCATTCACAATATGAATCCATTTTCAGCCAATAATTACGTTGATCGGGGAAGCAATGTTAATGATCAGAAAATCTACCAGCACCACCCTTTCTGCAGCGTATATCGGCAACGTTATCGTCCCCATTGGCCTTACTTTCACATTATTGAATGTAAACAGTGGTTTCAGAGTGGGTAGATAAGGTTTGTTGTGATATTATATATCGTACCGCAAGTGTACGGTGTCAAGTTTTAGTAAAGATAAGTGAAAGAATGTCGAACCCACATGGATTGTATTCAACTCACATTAAGTACTATAATTAATAAACCTAAATTTATTTAGAGAACAACTAAATTTATGTTAAAAACTAAATAATTAAGAAACAAAACGTTTGATAAAGATAAACCAGGATATGATAGATTCTAGAGTCTGATTTCACCTAGCGATCCCCTATATATTTGTTATGCCAATCAATTCATATTCAATTTAGTAGTTTATAAGCCAAGAATCTTATAACTCCATCTCCCGAGTGCCGAATGAATATATTATCAATTATAGACTTCGATATCCCTATAAAAATCTAGTAATTAATAATTTATTACGCTCTGTGATTTTTGTTACGACTTCAAATAGATTATAAGTTTTTCGAACTCTACAAATCTCCTAAGTTATATTTTCTAAATCTTATTCAAAACCCCCTCTCCTGAATGATAGATTCTTAAACATGCATCATCTCAATTTGTGGCCAACAAACAAGAAACATTATACGCAAGATAATATAAATAAACTAAATAAAAAATTTATAACAATTAAATTGGCAATCAAGACAAAGGTTCAAGCATAAGTTACATCCTCTAGAACAAAAGAGTTAGTTCATGACTAAAGATAATAACAATGAAAATAGGGTCATGAATATAATAGAAATAATTAGATTTAAAGAAATAAACTAGAAGAATAAACTCGAATCGAATCCCTTCGCATTCGAACGTCACCGTTTTCATCTCCTATTGTCGCTCTTTAATCTTCATCTTTGGATCTCTTTAAAAATATTTGTTTTTCACTCTTGAGTTGTGTATTAGTCTCCCCCTAGGGTTTTGGACGAGCTTATATATATATATAAGGAAATCTTAGAGTTTTTGTGCATGTAAAATATGACTTTAAAAAGATTTCGGGCTTCTCTCGCAGCGTCACGGTGCCGGAATTGGCGTCGCGATGCATAACTCTTGGGAAATCACTATTAATACATGCTGAAAAGGCGTCGCGACATCGAAATTGGCATCGCGATGCCAGCCATAATTTCTAGTATGTTATTTTCTACGATTTCCGCTCTTCCAGCATGCTTCCGATGCGTCTGTAAGGTCCCAAAATAAGTATATTTTCTCCAAGATCCATGTTCCAATGCTTCCTACCAATAAAACATGAAAGAAACTACAAAATATATTAAATGACACAAAATCTAATAAAACAGTAAGCTAAGAATTCAAGAATAAGTGGGTATAAACCGCACTTATCAATGATCTAGTCTATCCCTATCTTCTAGAACGCTTCCTAAAATATTATATCAGAATTGCTTCCTCCGTCTACCAGGACATGAGACATCATTGTGTTTGCTATATGCAGTATGATCATCAGAGGGTCTGAATGTACTGGCCTCAGCATGTCCATGCTTTATCTGTGAATGAGATTGGAATTGAGTAAGTAGATAACCCTGCTCATATCCTGGCACAATTCACTTGAAATCTCAGGACCCACATCCAATCCTCCCTATCAGTGAGCCAATGCTCTAACATATACTGCTTCTTATGCCCTTCTTCCGATGTGTCTACTCTTACATATGAGACATAAGTCAGTCATCCTTTATCCCTCGTGGTACTGTTTGGCATTCATTCAGACCTCTGTTGGTTATTTCTATGGTTCCGTGTTGCTAGAAGTTTACTTCTTAAAGCAGAGCCTTAGTTTTCAGTTAGCTCTTCCCTTTCAGATACTCCAGCAACTTCATTTTTTTCATGATTACATTTAACTTTCAATACATATTCTTGTATCTAGTAGTGATGTGCCCTATATCTCTGTGAAAATTATTGTACAGCCCTTTATCATGGAATTCCTATGGCACTTTTATTAGTTGCGGCTCTCTCAGCAGACCCTGGTTCTTTAATTTGTGGAAGATCTATTCTTATGGTATGGTGAACTCGTACGACATCCCATCATCTTCTCATCTTGGGCGTTTTGGTTCTAACACATATCCTCTCATTCCCTCAGCGCCCCCGAGGTTCTAACATTCTCTCATGTCACCCAGTGATATTCATTTTCTTGAAATCTGACCATAGTCACCTCTGGCCCTGCTACTACCACCTTGGTCTTCCACCAGGATCACAGTAGCCTAGGGCATCCTAGTTTTATTTTTCATTACCTTTAGCAGACTACCGTGGTCCGTACTTCTGATATATTTTATGGAGGTGTCTTTAGGAATTCCACATGAATGTAGGATCCGTTGACCAGCACTCTAACAAAGAATACTACTACTAACCTTGAGTCTAGGTGGTTGACGGTGTTCATCTTGTCAAGGAACCTCTGCAAGTATTGCGTGGGTGGTTCATCGTACCTTTGTTCTAGTCCGCCATAGTGACTTTGGCATGGCGATTTTCATAGTACCGCTTGATAAATGTTTGCCCCAACTCTTTGAAGCTTCCTATGGATCTCTCTGGTAATTGTAAGAACCATAAGAGGGCGTTTCCAGTGGGGGTGGTGATAAATAATTTGCACATCAGGGTCTCGCCGGTGGTTTCTAGTGAGATCCTTTGTCAAAACTGGACCAAACAGGGAACCGGCTCTGACCTCCCGCTGTATTTTTCAAAGTTGGACAAAGTGAAATCTCTGGGCTTCAGCTCCTTTTCGATCTATTCCTAGAATGGTGAGGTGGACATCCCTCCGATCGTCAGGTCAGCCAGATCTGTAGGGGTCTGCACCCGACCCTCGATCTTCTTTGCTTTGGCCATCACTAGCCTCTCGTCAATAAGTTCATCCTTCCAGTTCACATCTTTTTTATTGCGGCTCATATCCAAGCCCTTGCCTTTTCCCCTATATTCCATTCCCTCCATATTCTGCCGTGGTTCCTATAACTCACTGTGTAGAGTACTCATCATCAATCTTAATAGAGCTTCTTCCCGAGGCCTCTTTGTCATTCTCTTCTGGTTGTCTCTCTTCTCGGAGGTCGTTGATGGCGACTCATTCTTTTTCTTTTCCTTTTCCTTTTCCCTTGTTCTACCAAGGAGCGGCCCCCTGAATCTAGGTTTTGAGCGTATGATTCTCTTGTTGCATGGTTTGCATCTGTTCTTGGAACTGCTTCTTCATGGTCTGCATTTGTTCCTCCATTTGCTTCATCATTTTATTCTTTATTATTGAGATATCCATTGTATTCATCAGATGGTTGGAAACTTCATCTTCTTGGTGAGCAATCGAAGCAGAGATCCTGGACTCCTTGTTCTTTGTGGCCATTCTTGCTTTCCCCAATTGAATAATTCTTGAAACAACGAAAGTTCAGAGAGGGAAATTAAGAAAGTTAACCGTTCACACAATTTTTCGTCTCGTATTCCCACAGACATCGCCAATTTTTATGCAGAAAACCTCACAAGTAATAAAATCAGAAACTCCCAATCAAAAAGAGCAAATAGTTCTCTATTATTGCTTAATTGACAAAAAATCGACCCATTTCTCTGGGGATTCTCTTATTATTTATATCCTCATTACAAGGAAACTACCACTGACTGTCTGTTACATTCAATTTATATTCCCTATTAACTAGCCCAATCTCTAGAATCTCGAAATTCCCCTATTCTAGGCGATTGACTAGCTTCAAGTGATGGAAAACATCTGTTTGGCTACCATATTCTTTATTTTAGAGATTCACGTAATTAAGGAGTTGATTCCCTGGGCTAATTCCTCACGTGACCCTTATTTGCCTTTCTTAAGAATAAGTCTGAAACATGCGTTCTGCTGAAAGGACTTCAATTCAAATTTTGATGGAAGGTCCTAAATTTAGGCTCTGATGAGATTCTTGGGCCAACCTCTGACTAAGGGTCTTAAGGTCACACTCTGGAGAGGGGCCTTGAATCCTCATCGTGGTGCATTTGGCCACTGTTAAATGTTTGATTTTCTACCAAACAGAAATTTACCAATAACAACATAGAGATAAATTTACTGATTAACACATGACACGTATTCATTAGATGAGTTATTTGAGCAAATCCCATATAAAATTTTCTCTTCTCCCTCTCTCTTTCTCTCACATCCTCTTTCTTTCTTTATCTATGTTTCATTATCTATAATGGCAGCTCTGCAGTCTATTGGTGGTGGTTTTCTTGATACAATGGACATAGGTAGTCAGTTAACTGAAAGGTGTAGTCGACATAGACAGTCAATTATTGAAAGGTGCAATCGACATAGGCATTTGACTGTGACTTTAAAATTTATCTCAAAATTATGTAATAATTTTAAAGAAATTTTACATTTTATGTATATATCATACTACTAGTCAACTGAAAATCGACATAGGCAGTCAGTTAACTGAGAGGTGCAGTAGACATAGTATGATATGTATACACACACTCACGTGTGTGTTTGTGTATGTATGTATGTATTATCATTTATCAGTAGGTTTTTATTTTAAAAACTCATTTAAGGCCCATAAAATTTAAGAAAAACGAAAGCGGTAGAATCTCTTGCATTAGCCTCCTCAGTCTCATGCTATTGGCGGCCACAACCTCGCTCTCTCTCATGTACGATTCTTAAAGTCCTAATCAAAGAGAACTCATTAAATGGACAATTTTTTTTCTTGATGTTTGGTTCAATGGGTCAAAATGAAGAAACAACAAACATAAACATTAATAACATAAATAAAAAATCATAGGGGACCAATAATAAATTTCACATGAAAACAAGTAAAATAATATTATATAACACGGCCGACCTATTCTTCTTCCCGTGTGCATTTGTCCGCAATAAGAGAAAATATAATTTTTATATCCAGGTATAAAATAGAATTAGTATCATGTACTAGTAAGATAAAAAAAATTTTGTGAATGAATATTAAATGGAAGTGGCATGGGTCTAATATATTAAGAGTGTATACATGTATAATTTTTTATTTTTCGTATCAAATAAATTCATTGACATCCTGTTTATTACCATTCCTAATATTTATGAGACTGAGTGAAACCAACAATTCAGTTCATCCAAGGGATTAATGAACTGACAATACCAGACATTAGGCAAAAAAAATCAAGAGATGAGAGTAATACACCGTTTGAAAGAGAGTATTGATCGAGAGTATAAGTTAGCTTATAAATATTGCACTGAGAGCTTACCAAACTCTATACAAAATTCATTAATGGGAAGCCTGTGGGAACACAGAAATCTGGGGCGACGCATGCTGTCCTGGGCTCGCGGCCTAGGTGGGAGTACGGAGTAGCCCGCGGGGGACTAAATCGGAGAATAATGGAGTCGCCACCCAGTGTGAACCGGGAAAATGTGATTTAAGGCCGCACTCACCCCTCGCATGGGAAGACCTCAAACCGTTGGGTTCGGAATGGTCCCTTACTCATGCCACTTGTAATGAAAGGATTTATATAATAATTTAATCAGGCTTAAGTAACACTTATTCCTAAGAATATCATGCTTCTATATTCACGGGTACAAAATAACACTTATACATACATTTCACATATATCTCATATCTAAGAACACATGCCTGAAAATACCTCAAAGTAACAATGAACATACAACTTCATTCAGCATATCATATTCATGAAAAACACAAGCATACATAATAACCACACAAGCATACATGTGAGCACTTTTCCAAGTGATACGTAGAATTGTATCCCAAGTACAGACCGCATTACCGTCCATTCAGAATCGGCTACGGAATTTATGTCTGGGTTTCCATCCGATATATCACAAGAAATAATACTCCAAAGTCATCATGGCATAGGTATATGAATCGTAATACGTTAAATCAAGACTAAGGCAAGTGACGCAACTAATGGAATAAACATGCTTTTCATTATTACGTGCACAAATATAAGAATGACTATGTGTGGTTCCATAAAACAATCACCTAAGAAACAATTATGCATGGCATGTGATAAATATGTCTCAGTTCAGTGTGTTCGCATTCGTGTAGCGTTCGTAAACGCGTTCGAACGGTAAACAGAAGGTTCGCGTTCGTATGGCGTTTGATAACGCGTTCGAACGGAAATGAAACAGAATGCTTACGTTCGTATGGCGTTTGTTAACGCGTTCGAACGGAAATGAAACAGAATGCTCACGTTCGTATGGCGTTTGTTAACGTGTTCGAACGGGAATGAAATAGAATGCTCACGTTCGTATGGCGTTTGTTAACACTTATATATATATATATATATATAAGTTGAATATTTGCATAGTGTAATATTAACTTAGTACAAATCATATACGGAAAAAAATTATAAACTTGGTAGTATAGATTTTAGTTAATATTAGAGTGTTCAATTATCACATGAATACACCTAGTCTAGAATGTGATAAAGTTAAAAATTACTTATTCTTGTTCATTGATTGTTGCATACTTGGTTGAGAATTTAAAGCGATGAACGCATAAGAAAAAAACCATGTATTTCATATTTTCGTTCAAACATTGTGACAAACATCACATGAATGCAAACTCACTGAAAATGTTCGTTTGAACGCGTTATCAAATATCATACGAACTTGAACTTTCTGGAAAGATTCGTTCGAAGGGTTGAACGAACGTGGCACTAACGCAAGTCATATCTGGGAAATTTTCAGATTTGAATTAATTTTGGTAAAATAACATACATAATTTAGTTTGTATAAATTCACAAATTTAGATAAATTTAGTACCTAGTTATACACATATTTTAATTATAAAATATAATTATGTTGAATATTTGCATAATGTAATATTAACTTAGTACAAATCATATACTGAAAAAAATTATAAACTTGGTAGTATAGATTTTAGTTAATATTAGAGTGTTCAATTATCACATGAATACACCTAGTCTAGAATGTGATAAAGTTAAAAATTACTTATTCTTGTTCATTGATTGTTGCATACTTGGTTGAGAATTTAAAGCGATGAACGCATAAGAAAAAACCATGTATTTCATTTTTCGTTCAAACATTGTGACAAACATCACATGAATGCAAACTCACTGAAAATGTTCGTTTGAAGGCGTTATCAAATATCATACGAACTTGAACTTTCTGAAAAATTCGTTCGAAGGGTTGAACGAACGTGGCACTAACGCAAGTCGTATCTGGAAAATTTTCAGATTTGAATTAATTTTGGTAAAATAACATACATAATTTAGTTTGTATAAATTCACAAATTTAGATAAATTTAGTACCTAGTTATACACATATTTTAATTATAAAATATAGATATAAGTTGAATATTTGCATAGTGTAATATTAACTTAGTACAATCATATACGAAAAAAAATTATAAACTTGGTAGTATAGATTTTAGTTAATATTAGAGTGTTCAATTATCACATGAATACACCTAGTCTAGAATGTGATAAAGTTAAAAATTACTTATTCTTGTTCATTGATTGTTGCATACTTGGTTGAGAATTTAAAGTGTATCACGAAGACTTAGTCCAAGTTATACACAAGTAATTCCTTCCAAGCTTTATTGACGTTATACCTTCTATAACTGTTATGCTTGAACTTGAGAATTGAAGTATAACACTAAGATTGAATGACTAAGATTTTCTAATGAGAAAGTGATTAAGAAAATATTGTCACCAAGGAGATAAGAGCCTAAGTGGGAAGGGATTTAAGTGGTTACGTCGGACTCCATCGTCCTCTGGGAATTGTCATTTGTTCACCAATCATAAGAAATTTTAGTCAGAGATTCAATGACTTGTGTTATTTGATACTACTATCTAAAATAATATCAAGTGGATTCTTAGTGTACATATAAACAAGATCATACAGTTGATATTTGTGTGATTTTTCTTTTGTAGACCTCTTGGTTATAGTTTTATTTCCAGTTACACGTGACTAGTGGAAATATCATAGTACCGGTCACTCATGGAGAGAAACCGGATAAGTTTGGTGGAGCAAAATTCAAATAATGGCAGAGCGAAATGTTGTTTTACCTGAAAAATACTGCAGTTGGCTAAGTATCTCAAGAAAGCTCCCACGAGTCCTATAGAAGGAGAAACGGAAACAGCTAAGTAACTGCGAGTTGAGGCATGGTCGCAAGGTGACTTCTTGTGAAAGAAATTCATATTTTGAGGAATTGAAAATATCCTATACAATGTGTACCAAGGCATGACTTATGCGAATATTCTTTAGGAATCTCTTTAGAAGAAGTACAGAACAGAGGATGTCGAACAAAAGAAATTTGACATGAGTAGGTTCCTAGACTACAAAATGGTAGATTCAATGACAGTTATGTCTCAATTTGGTGAACTACAATTGATCATTCACAAAATATTGGATGAGGGAATGAAATTCTGTGAGACGTGTCAAGTTGCCATGACTTTCTGAACGATGTAAGGTCATTCCCAGTTTGGCCTGAATTTCCCTCTCGGATCTGTCGTCGACGGCCTCGACTGCTTAAGTACCAAATCACCCTTTCTGATCTTTGTGGGACGTACTTTCTTGTTGAAGGCCCGGGCCAGTCTCTTCTGATACAACTGCATGTGATGTAAGGCTCTTATCATTTTCTCGTCCAAAAGTGCTAACTGATCAAATCTCTGTGCGGCCCATTCTGACTCAGGTAACTCTGTCTCTGCTAATACCCTCATAGACTGTATTTCCATTTCCACCGGCAGTACCGCTTCCATCCCGTACACTAAAGAGTAAGGTGTTGCACCCGTTGCTGTTCTGACTGACGTTCTGTACCCCCACAAGGCATACGGTAGTCTCTCAACCCAATCCCTGCAGTTCTCTGTCATCTTAGCCAGAATTGTCTTTACAGTCTTGTTGGCTGCCTCAACTGCCCCATTCACTTGTGGCCTGTAAGGTGATGACTTATGATGGCCTATCCCGTACCTTTGTAGCATTGCCTTTGTCTCTCCTTGAAACTGTACCCCATTGTCCGTGACCACGTGGTGCGGCATACCATTCAGACAAATGAGGTTCCGTGCTATGAACTTGGCCATCTGTTTTGCTGTAACGTTCCGGAACGACTCAGCTTCTACCCATTTTGAGAAGTAATCCACTGCTACTACTATGAAGCGATGCCCATTAGATGCATTCGGTCGAATTTCCCCGATCATGTCAATCCCCCATGCTGAGAACGGCCATGGCTCTGACAGCCCGTGCAACTCTGTATGTGGAAGATGACTCAGATTGCCATGTATCTGACAGTCGTGACAGTGCTTTACCATCCTTGCGCAGTCTGTCTCCATAGTCGACCAATAAAACCCCTGTCTCACTATCTTGCGGGATAAGTTCAACCCATTCATGTACGGACCACATACCCCGGCATGTACCTCTTCCATCACTTTCTGAGCTTATTCTTTTCTCAAACATTTCAACTGAATGCCGTTTGCTTGCCTTTTGTACAGTTCCCCTTTTAAGATTACATACTGGGAAGCCAACTTCTGAATGGCCATTCTGTCTTTTCTGCCTGCCCCTTCCGGGAGTTCACCATATTCCAGATACCTCTGGATGTCATAATACCAAGGTTTACCATCGTCGACCTCAACTCCCAGAATTCTTTCTATCTCATAAACAGGTCTGCTCACTGTTGTCAGTATCAACGGTCTCATCACTAACTTTTCTGGATTTTCCCAAGTTGCTGCAAGTGTAGCCAATGCATCTGCCATCTGATTCTCTTCTCTCGGTAAGTGCTGAAACTTACACTCGGGGATAACCTGTGCCAACTTTCTGAGGTGAAAAAGGAAAGGTTTCAACCGTTCTTCTTTCAATTCCCATTCTCCTCGCATCTGCTGGACTACCAACATAGAATCTTCGTAGACTTCCACACTCCCGGCCTTCAAGGTTATCAATGCTGTCAAACCAAAAGCACATGCTTCATACTCGGCCATGTTATTAGTCACTCTGAATGTCAACCTCTTGGCTAAAGGCAAAGTCTCCCCTTCGGGGGTCACTATCACGATTCCAATTCCAGCTCCCTTGTAATTCACTGCTCCGTCGAAATACATCTTCCATCTCTGAACTGTTATTGCTTGGATCTCTTCATCTGGAAATTCAAACTTATACTGATCCCCCTCAACAGGTTGCATTGCCAGAAACTCCGCTACTGCTCGCCCTTTGAACACTTTGGAGGTGAGATATTCAATGTCAAACTCTGTCAGTAATACCAACCATCTGCCCAACTTTCCCACTAGTGAAGGCACCGAATGAAGATACTTCAGAGGATTCTCCTTTGCCACTACCTGGATCTTGTATGACTGGAAGTAATGCCGCAATTTTCTGGAAGCCCATACCACTGCAAGACAGATCTTCTCAACTTTTTGATACCGAGCCTCATACGGGAGCATCTTCTTACTCAGATAATAGACTGCATGTTCTACCCCTGTCTCATCTGCCTGTACCATCATTGCCCCCAGTGCTTCTGATTCTATAGCCAAATACAATATCAAAGTTCTGCCCGGCCTCGAAGGTTTCAATATAGGAGGCTTTACCAATTACTCTCTGATCTTGTCGAAGGCTGTCTAACACCGTTCATGCCATCTCACTGGCTGATCTTTTCTCAACAGTTTGAAGATAGGCTCACATACTGATGTCAACTTGGCGATGAATCGACTGATGTACTGAATCTTTCCCAAGAATGCTCTGACTTCTTTTTCTGTCTTCGGTGCAGGCATTTCTGTGATTGCCTTGATCTTCTCGGAGTCTACCTCTATTCCGCCCATTCCCACTGTGTGACCAAGCAATTTCCCTGATGTCACCCCAAACACACATTTCTTGGGATTTAGCCGCAGGTTGTATCTGTCAACTCTTTGAAGGAACCTTTCCAGTGCTTCAATATGCCCAACCCTTGTCTCTGATTTCACCATCATGTCATCCACATACACCTCAATCTCTTTGTGCATCAAGTCGTGGAATAATGTAGTGGCCATCCGCTGATAAGTAGCTCCTGCATTCTTAAGCCCAAACGGCATTACCTTGTAACAATAAGTACCCCACTCAGTAACAAATGCAGTCTTATGTTTATCTTCCTCAGCCATGAGAACCTGATTGTAACCTGAAAACCCATCTGCAAATGAATACATAGCAGATAAAGCGACACTATCAACCAAAACATCTATATGCGGCAGAGGAAAATCATCCTTCGGACAAGCCTTGTTGAGATCTCTGTAGTCTACACACATTCTGACCTTCCCATCTTTCTTTGGTACCACGCACTATATTAGCCAACCACTCTGGATATTTTACTACTTCCAGGAACCCCACATCTATCTGTTTCTTAACTTCCTCTCTGACTTTCTCAGCCCATTCTGGTCTCATTCGTCGGAGTTTCTGTTTTATTGGCCTCATATTCGGATAAGTTGGTATCGTGTGCTGGGCAATGTTTCTGTCTACCCCAGGCATGTCCTCATAGGACCAAGCAAACACTTTGGCATATCTGACCAACACTTCTTCTAGTTTCTCCCTCTCTTCGGAGGTTTCACTTACTTCACTTGCAGAATTTCCTTGGGGTTCTCAAGTGTACCCAAGTTAAATGCAGTAGTTCTGGCTGAACTGATATCAAATATGCTTGATTCGTGCAGAGCAAATGGAAATGACTCAGGCAAGTAAGCAAAAGAAATGTCTTTATTATTGGATAATGCGGAAGTACATTCAAACAAATCAGGAAGGTAAATGTCTTCATCATCTATAGACACTTCTTCCTCTGCAATCAGATCTTCCTCAGGCTTTTCGTCCTCTCCCAGAGTCAGGTTTTCCAACTTCATCAATTCTTCTTCCCAATTCTCTGCTTCCACAACTTCTTTAACCAACGATTTATCACCCAACAAATCCTGGAAGATCTCAAATCCCAGTACCACAATTCCATTAACTTCCACAGGTTCAGGCTCCCCTTGATATCCTGAAGCTTTCACAAAACATTCCATCAGTTTCAGGCCTTTTTTCTTGACCTTTGGCTTTTCTTCATCAGACTTATACCCCAAACCTTTCCGAGTGGTCTGTCCTCTGAAATCTGGCAATTTTGAACCTTCACCAAGTTCAAATTTCATTTTCTCCATAATCCTAGCCACCCTAGGATCCACCCATTCCTCAAAAGTAGCTGACACCTGAAACCTTGTGAAAGGTTGTATCTCCAAGGCAGCCACGACATTATCTACCTCAGCCCGGATAGTAACAACTTCTCCCTCATACGGGAACTTGATCATCTGATGCAAAGTGGAAGGCACGCCCCCAAGTTTGTGAAACCAAGGCCTTCCCAACAATAAGGCAAAAGTGGCTGGGATGTCCAACACTGTGAACTCAACCTCATCTTCAATCGGTCCTACCTTGACCATAGCCATAAAGGTACCCTCAACTCCCCTTTTACTGTCATCATAAGCTTTAATAGTCATACTGGAGGGGTCCAAGTCTGTTGCTTTCATACCCAATTTTGCTAGAATTTTCAGCGGGCACACATTGATGGACGAACCGTCATCCACCATTACACATGAAGTTTTCTTGCCCCTCACTTCGGCCCTGATAAATAAAGGCCTATTATGATTCCTCCCCTCCGGCGGGAGATCATCCTCAGAAAAGATATCTGCAAAGCTTCCTTCTGAACTGACCCAACAAACATTGCAGGGTTGGCGTCTTCTGGTACCACAATTTTGCTCAAGGCCTCAACCATGGCCTGTCTATGCTCTCGGGATGCACATAACAGTTCCCAGATACTCACTTGTGCTCTAGTCTTCCTCAATTGCCTTAACACTATATCCCCCTCAGTATTTTCTGCAGTCTCAACCACTTCTCTACCATCTGTCAAAACTCTCCATTACCCTTCTCCGCCATATCATTGTAAAAGCGACCGCTACGCGTCATTCCCCTTACTTCTTCCTCATCACTGCTAGAGAAATCAAACCAAAAGATTTTCCCCTGCTCTGCCTCATCTTCACTAGTACTATCCCAATTCCAAGGCAAAAGGCTTGAGGGTGGAAGGATTTTAGGACAAGGTCTTATGGGAGGCCAGAATTGATCATGTAGATTGGTGGGGGTACTGCTCGGTAATTGGGTAAGGGGTTTCTGTTTGTGTCTGGTTGTTCGGTTTCGGGGTTAGGTATCTTTTTGGAGTCAATGAGGTCTTGGATCTCGTGGCGCAGTCGGGCACAGTTGTCAGTGTCATGGCCCTTCTGCTGATGGAAATAACAGTAAAGGTTGAGATTGAAATGTGGTGGTGGTGGGTTTGGGATAGGTTTGGCTTCTAAAGGCTTTAAAATCCCTTGCCTCTTCAGTTTCTCTAGCACTTTTGACAGGGGCCTTCCTAAGTTAGAAAACTGCCGGTTCCGAATAGCGGAAATCTCAGCAGAAACGGGCTTTGCTCCTGATGTTCCCCCAATGGGCCTCCTGTTCAGACCATAGAATTTTCTATTCTCGGCCTCTTCTTCCTCAATGCCTATGACAGTTTCCCTCAACTGCCGAAAATCAGTAATCATGGAGGTCATCCTCCTCAGCTTCCCATAGATGGAGGGCTTGGTGCCATTGATGATCATTTTAATTCTGGTCCTTCTCTGAGGGCCTAGTCTGCATTTTCAACAACTGACCCCTCCATCGGTCCACGTACTCCTTAAAACTCTCCTCTGATTTCTGCTTAACATTCTCCAGATCGCGGAGTGACAGATCGATCTCTAGGTCAGTGACATATTACTTCAGGAAAGCCTCGGCTAACTCCCTCCAATCTTCATTTACTTTATTCTCCAAGCTGGGTACCACCACGGGAACTCCTTCAAGCGACATTCCAAACATTTTCTGCACTTGGCGCTGAGACAAGCCAACTGAACTCATGACTGATACAAACTGTCGGAGATGCACCCTTGGATCCCCATTCCCGTTAAACTTAGCCATATCAGGCATCTTGAACTGTGCCGACAACTGTTCCTCAAAATTCAGTGTGTCATAATCCAGCAGATCCTCATTCTTACCCCTCATCTTGCGGGTAACCGACTCAACCTGATCCCGGAGTTTCTGTAACTCTGCCTGAGACCCAGATACTCTGCCTGCTGCATACTCTGCCATATCATCATCAAAAGCGGGGGCATCATCCCCCAATCTGTTCGGAGATTCCTCTTGCCTCACATCCCAGAATTAACCCCGGCACGAGACCCAGCTATACCAGCCATAGCAGTAGTCAAAGCCTGCAACTGTTCAGTGATCTTGGCGAGACCGTTCTCTAACTGATCCATACGGGACACCTCATTATCGGATTCACTCATACTTGTTCTTTTAGTGAGTCTTGTCCATTCTCTAACCCAAACGGTATCTATGATGTCTTTTTGAGACATAGATAGTGTTAACATGATATATGTATGTATGAGGTGCATGAGATGCATGTAACATATATAACATACTAAATCAATTATAACTCTCAAGCAAATCGGCCCGTTATCATTTTAGAATCTTTCGGGCTAATTTTCATAGGAGTGAACCCATCCCAGTTTAAATGGCCCAATGAGTTCACATCTCATGACAAGGTGCCCGACTAAACCCAAATGGTAACGTTCCGAATACAGTCACAAAGTGGCCCATCAATCACTTAGAAGCCTTTGGCCCAATAGTCATGAAATATGTTCTTGTCCCAGTTTAAATGGCCCAACAAGCCCATATCCCATAATAAATGGTCCAAATGGATCCAAACAACGATGTTCCCAAACACAAATATAGAAGAAAGATGATGCAAACATGACATAATAATTTCTACAATAATGGCCCATCAACATTTCAGAAGCTTTTGGCCTAATAGTCATAAGGTGTGAACTTGCCCCAGTTTAAATGGCCCAGCAAGCCTGCATTTCTGACAAAAGTCCAACTGCATCCAAATGAGGATGGTCCACAAGCACATATTCAAGGAAATAATTGTTACTTTAGCCAACCCGGTCTATGGGTGGGTTAGCAAGAGTATAGACAAAGCTCTCACCGGCGAAGGATGGCCCACAACTAGGTCTCCCCACTCAAGGGTCCGAGCAACCAAGTGAGCGCACCCCTTTTTATACACTAAGGTACGTGCCAATGAGCTATGGTGTGTGACGGACTGTCAAATGGATTTCCCGTTGTAGATCCTCCAGAGGGAAGGTGGAGCGAGGCTCACTTAAATACCCAAGCCTCTTAGGCTCTTATCGCTTGTTGTCAGGAATAAACAACGAGTCCTCCAAATTAGTCCATCACAATAGGCTACGAGTAGATGGCTATCTAGGTGCCTTCACAGCTTTTCCTTCTAGAAAGGTAGTGAATGAATGAAGACACCAAACCATTACCTAGCCTAAAAATGCCCTTGATTAAACCCTCACTTTATCCACTATAGACACGGTCAATTAAAACATAAATCCAAACATCATAAGTCAATATTTCGAGGCCGATTCTCTATCCCAGTGGAGTCGCCAGACTGTGGGAACACAGAAATCTGGGGCGACGCATGCTGTCCTAGGCTCGCGGCCTAGGTGGGAGTACGGAGTAGCCCGCGGGGGACTAAACCGGAGAATAATGGAGTCGCCACCCGGTGTGAACCGGGAAAATGTGATTTAAGGCCGCACTCACCCCTCGCAAGGAAGACCTCAAACCGTTGGGTTCGGAATGGTCCCTTACTCATGCCACTTGTAATGGAAGGATTTACATAATAATTTAATCAGGCTTAAGTAACACTTATTCCTAAGAATATCATGCTTCTATATTCACGGGTACAAAATAACACTTATACATACATTTCACATATATCTCATATCTAAGAACACATGCCTGAAAATACCTCAAAGTAACAATGAACATACAACTTCATTCAGCATATCATATTCATGAAAAACACAAGCATACATAATAACCACACAAGCATACATGTGAGCACTTTTCCAAGTGATACGTGGAATTGTATCCCAAGTACAGACCGCATTACCGTCCATTCGGAATCGGCTACGGAATTTATGTCTGGGTTTCCATCCGATACATCACAAGAAATAATACTCCAAAGTCATCATGGCATAGGTATATGAATCGTAATACGTTAAATCAAACTAAGGAAAGTGACGCAACTAATGGAATAATCATGCTTTTCATTATTACGTGCACAAAGATAAGAATGACTATGTGTGGTTCCATAAAACAATCACCTAAGAAACAATTATGCATGGCATGTGATGAATATGTCTCAGTTCAGTGTGTTCGCGTTCGTGTAGCGTTCGTAAACGCGTTCGAATGGTAAACAGAAGGTTCGCGTTCGTATGGCGTTTGATAACGCGTTCGAACGGAAATGAAACAAAATGCTTACGTTCGTATGGCGTTTGTTAACGCGTTCGAACGGAAATGAAACAGAATGCTCACGTTCGTATGGCGTTTGTTAACGCGTTCGAACGGGAATGAAACAGAATGCTCATGTTCGTATGGCGTTCGTGAACGCGTTCGAACGGAAATGAGACCTGATGCATGATAAGGCAAAATGCATGCGCGTTCGAGTTGCATTCGTAAACGTGTTCGAACGGGAACAGATCTGACGCATGAAATGGGACGCAATACATAAACAACAAAATAAAGGGGCGCGGCGAAGTACTGCCGTAAAGGTGACCTTTTGGGGCTCTTGGTCTCTCAAATAGAGGACCTTTAGACCAACATACTAAGCTCATGCGCGTCACATCACACATACAAAAATAGAGCCAATCATATCAAAACCAAGTATGCCCGATTGAACACATCTTACATCCAATCCGAACCACATCAACCGGCGCGGCAAAGCATCGTGGTAAAGGGTTTTAACCCCTCCCCATAAGGGATCTTTCATTCCACTTACTAAGCCCATGCGCTTGATTGAACCATGCATAAAAAGATAAAGACACTAATATTAAATTAAGTATGCCCGGTTGAACGTATCTTGCATCCAACCGAACACACATCAACCGGCGCGGCAAAGCATCGTGGTAAAGGGCTTTAGCCCCTCCCCATAGGGGATCTTTCATTCCACTTACTAATCCCATGCGCTCGATTAAATCATGCATAAATAAACAACATACAGAATTCAAGTGACGAAAAATAAATAAACAAAAGCAACACAAAACAAAAGAGGCTGCCGTTTACTCAAGCGGTACGTGGAGTTGTGTCCCGAGTACAGATCATATTACCGTCCATTCGGAATCGGCTATGAAATTTATGTCCGGGTTTCCATCCGATATACCGCGAGAGTTGACACATCTCTCATTCATTCAATACCCACAACACACATCATACACAAGCAAGATTTAACAAATAAGTAAAATACGATCCAAATAAATAACAAAGGTCAAATAAAGATGAGTGTGAAAGGTACCCTCAGGTTTAACCTTTTAGCCAAATTTCAGGCTTGCGTTTCATGGATTTCGGAAAGGTATAACTCCTCAACTTCTCCGGTTCACTGGTTCAGCGTCCTAGCTCACTGCTTTCCTGTTTTGCTTGCGGTTCGAACTCCGTTCTGCTCCTGTTCGGCCCCTGTCTTGCTACGCACTGCTCAGGCCACCTGTTTTAACGTTTTCAATGAACTGTTCCAAGTTTGCGTGGGTTCTTAGTGCAGTTGTGTGTGATTATTTTTAAGATTATCTATGCAGTTTTTGTGTTACTATTTTTAGGGTTTTTAGGGACTGTTTTAAGAGGATTTGGGCTGCTGTTTTAAGGTGATTCAGGGGCTATTTTTGAGTGTTTGTTAGGGGGTGTTTTAGTGGTTGTAAGGGCTGTATGGGGGGATGTGTTCTCGGTGCAGGAGGGGAGTGTTTTGATTTGGCTAAGGAGGGTTATTGCTTGTAGTGGTCTCGACTTTGAAGGATTTTTGGTGTTCTGGATTCGGCTAAGGGTGAGTTTGGTTTGTTTTGGATTCGGCTATGGTAGTTATTGGTGCTTTGGATTCGGCTATGGAGGATTGTTGCTTGTAGTGGATTCGGTTATGGTGGAGGATTGAGGCTCTTGTTGTCTCGGCTATAGAGGAGATGGTTAGGGCTCTTTGTTCTCTTTTTGTGTATATGTGAAGTGTTTTGGGCGTGTATTAGAGAGAATTGGGCGTGAATTATATTTGTCAAGGAGAGGATGGCTTTGGTTAGGGGTTGTTTATATAGAAGAGAGCTAGGGTTTGCCTTTGTCTCACAAGGAAGAGATCTAGTTTCCAAATTAGGAGTCCTAAGGATGGTATACACAAGATTGAGGGGGGACAAAATATTTTAAATTAGGAAGTCAACTATTTTACATTGGTAGATGTCTTATTAGATTAGGAAGTCAAATATTTGATTGGTTTTAATTAGGCATATCTTCTTTTTAATTTTAGTATATGATATATTCAAATTATTTAAATTAGGCATGATTTTAGTTTAACTTAGGTAAATGTTTTATTTAATTGGTAAATGGTTTAAATATTTTATTTAATGTTTAATGTTTAAATTAATATTTATTTCTTTAATTTGGGATGTGTTTCATGGGCTTTGGGGGGCTAAATTGGGCTGGGGTGCGAGGTAGCAGCAAAACCAGAAACACCGACGCCGTTCGAACGCTTCCTCGAACGCGACACGAACGCCCGTAATCTGCCTGACGTTCGAACGAAGTAACGAACGCAACACTAACGAAGACAGTGAGCTTGTGAAATAAACTTGATGACGTACTTATTCTGAATTTTCCCTTCGAACCTCCGTTTCTTGCAATATCCTTAGCTAAAAATGTAGTGCCTCCAACTGAGACTCATCATCGGGTTTCACATGTAAAAATGCAATGCCTACAAAGCCTTTGAGGATTGAAGCAAAGCATGTAATATGGTCTCTCCGCTGGTGGAATATATTCATGAGGTTCACGGAACGGTATGCAACTCGAAATGTCTTGCAATATTTTAAGAAATGAAGCAATGTACGTTCTTTTGATTCTTCTTTGCTTTGCTTTACCCTAATTGCTTATTTGGTTTATTATGTAGGAAATTTTCTAAATAAATATGTATATTTATAGGGTGTGTCATTAGAAGATATGTCTTTTGATATGTGTCCTTTGGGAAAGACACAAATTGAAGGGATATGTCGTTAAAGTGAATAGATATAACCCTTTAAAGTGAAATGGTATGTTGAAAGGTCATAATCTTTTAAAGGATTGCAACCATAAACTAAAGGTACATTTACAAAGGCAACCATTCATTTCTATAAATAGAATCCCTTGGGTTCATTTTTAATTATCCTAAAAATTCATTTCAAAGTCTCATTCGTTGTTAGAGTTTCTTGTCTACATAAAAGAGAGTGTTTCCACCATTATTCCTAGTTCGAGTTCTTAAAGAAATGAGTGCCCCTTCTACAAGAAACAATTAAGAATCTTGGGAGAACGTTAGCCATAAGAAATCTATAGTGCACCAAGACGGGACTAATAAGCTATTAAATACAGAGGAAAAACTCGACTTGGTTTAGGTTCATCATCTTCAATATTTCAAAGTTTTTTCTATCTATATGCATTAGTAATTAATTCATTGTTACTTAATGGTTTTGATTGAAGAATTCATGTTATAAAATGATTAATAACACATCCGCCGAATAATTTTAAAAACTTATTAACTTACATGTGTTGTTAAATCTGATTTTTGCATGTCTTATTATTCTTTTCTCTGGAAAATGTATTATGTGTATGAAAAATACGTATGGGCGTTCGAACGCTCGATGAACGCATAAGAAAAAAACCATGTATTTCATATTTTCGTTCAAACATTGTGACAAACATCACACGAATGCAAACTCACTGAAAATGTTCGTTTGAACGCGTTATCAAATATCATACGAACTTGAACTTTCTGGAAAGATTCGTTCGAAGGGTTGAACGAACGTGGCACTAACGCAAGTCGTATCTGGGAAATTTTCAGATTTGAATTAATTTTGGTAAAATAACATACATAATTTAGTTTGTATAAATTCACAAATTTAGATAAATTTAGTACCTAGTTATACACATATTTTAATTATAATATATATATATATATATATATATATATATATATATATATATATAAGTTGAATATTTGCATAGTGTAATATTAACTTAGTACAAATCATATACGGAAAAAAATTATAAACTTGGTAGTATAGATTTTAGTTAATATTAGAGTGTTCAATTATCACATGAATACACCTAGTCTAGAATGTGATAAAGTGAAAAATTACTTATTCTTGTTCATTGATTGTTGCATACTTGGTTGAGAATTTAAAGCGATGAACGCATAAGAAAAAACCATGTATTTCATATTTTCGTTCAAACATTGTGACAAACATCACATGAATGCAAACTCACTGAAAATGTTCGTTTGAACGCGTTATCAAATATCATACGAACTTGAACTTTCTGGAAAGATTCGTTCGAAGGGTTGAACGAACGTGGCACTAACGCAAGTCATATCTGGGAAATTTTCAGATTTGAATTAATTTTGGTAAAATAACATACATAATTTAGTTTGTATAAATTCACAAATTTAGATAAATTTAGTACCTAGTTATACACATATTTTAATTATAAAATATAATTATGTTGAATATTTGCATAATGTAATATTAACTTAGTACAAATCATATACGGAAAAAAATTATAAACTTGGTAGTATAGATTTTAGTTAATATTAGAGTGTTCAATTATCACATGAATAAACCTAGTCTAGAATGTGATAAAGTTAAAAATTACTTATTCTTGTTCATTGATTGTTGCATACTTGGTTGAGAATTTAAAGCGATGAACGCATAAGAAAAAACCATGTATTTCATATTTTCGTTCAAACATTGTGACAAACATCACATGAATGCAAACTCACTGAAAATGTTCGTTTGAAGGCGTTATCAAATATCATACGAACTTGAACTTTCTGGAAAGATTCGTTCGAAGGGTTGAACGAACGTGGCACTAACGCAAGTCGTATCTGGGAAATTTTCAGATTTGAATTAATTTTGGTAAAATAACATACATAATTTAGTTTGTATAAATTCACAAATTTAGATAAATTTAGTACCTAGTTATACACATATTTTAATTATAAAATATAGATATAAGTTGAATATTTGCATAGTGTAATATTAACTTAGTACAAATCATATACGAAAAAAAATTATAAACTTGGTAGTATAGATTTTAGTTAATATTAGAGTGTTCAATTATCACATGAACACACTTAGTCTAGAATGTGATAAAGTTAAAAATTAGTTATTCTTGTTCATTGATTATTGCATACTTGGTTGAGAATTTAAAGTGTATCACGAAGACTTAGTCCAAGTTATACACAAGTAATTCCTTCCAAGCTTTATTGACGTTATACCTTCTATAACTGTTATGCTTGAACTTGAGAATTGAAGTATAACACTAAGATTGAATGACTAAGATTTTCTAATGAGAAAGTGATTAAGAAAATATTGTCACCAAGGAGATAAGAGCCTAAGTGGGAAGGGATTTAAGTGGTTACTTCGGACTCCATCGTCCTCTGGGAATTGTCATTTGTTCACCAATCATAAGAAATTTTAGTCAGAGATTCAATGACTTGTGTTATTTGATACTACTATCTAAAATAATATCAAGTGGATTCTTAGTGTACATATAAACAAGATCATACAGTTGATATTTGTGTGATTTTTCTTTTGTAGACCTCTTGGTTATAGTTTTATTTCCAGTTACACGTGACTAGTGGAAATATCATAGTACCGGTCACTCATGGAGAGAAACCGGATAAGTTTGGTGGAGCAAAATTCAAATAATGGCAGAGCGAAATGTTGTTTTACCTGAAAAATACTGCAGTTGGCTAAGTATCTCAAGGAAGCTCCCACGAGTCATATGGAAGGAGAAACGGAAACAGCTAAGTAACTGCGAGTTGAGGCATGGTCGCAAGGTGACTTATTGTGAAAGAAATTCATATTTTGAGGAATTGAAAATATCCTATATAATGTGTACCAAGGCATGACTTATGCGAAGATTCTTTAGGAATCTCTTGAGAAGAAGTACAGAACATAGGATGTCGAACAAAAGAAATTTGACATGAGTAGGTTCCTAGACTACAAAATGGTAGATTCAATGACAGTTATGTCTCAATTTGGTGAACTACAATTGATCATTCACAAAATATTGGATGAGGGAATGAAATTCCGTGAGACGTGTCAAGTTGCCATAATTATTGAGAAGTTGCCTATATCATAGATGGACTTCAGGAGTTATCTGAATCAAAAGAAGAAGTAGATGAGTCTTGAAGACCTAGGAGTTCTGATGTGAATCAAAGAGTACAACTGGAAGCCCGATAAGGCTCGCTACAAGACTTTGGAGTTTAAGGCCAACATCGTCGAGGGTGGAAATAGTAGAAAAAAGAGAAAGAACGGTGGAGCGGATTCTTTCCAAGAAAATAACAAGTTTAAGAGGAAGTGTTACGTCTTTGGGAAAAACGGTCACATGACAAATGATTGCAGAAAGAAGAAGTTTCAGGAAAAATACAAGAAAAAGAATAATAAGACCCATGTACTGGAGATGAGCTATTAGCTGATGAGATCTCACAGTTGAACCTCTTAACAGTTGTAACTGAAGCCAACTTGGTTGGAAACCTAATAGAATGGTAGGTAGACACGGGGGCTACTCGTCATATTTATATTGACAACAAAATAATTTCCTTCTATCAGAAGGTCGATGGTGACGATCATCTGAACATGGGAAAATCGTCTACCTCTAGAATGGTTGGATAAGGCACATTGGCTATGAAGATGACATCCGAGAATGAGCTTATATTGAAGAATATTTTACATTTTCCTGATATTCGGAAGAACTTGGTTTCTAGTTCACTCCTTAGCAAGAATGGCTTTAAGCTTGTATTTGTTTTTGACAAGTTTGTACTCACCAAAATAATGTCTATGTAGGAAAATAATACTTCACTAAGGGCCTTTCCAAGTTTAATATAATGACTATCAATCGACACAGTGCTAATAATAATAAGGCTACATCTTCCGCTTATATTATTGAGTCACAAAATGTATGGCATGGTAGGTTGTAGCATATTAATTATGATAGAATGCATAAGTTAATTAACATGAACCTTATACTAAATTTATAATTGATAACCAACATAAATATGAAGCATGTGTTGAAGTGAAAATGAATATAATATCTTTTCAATCCATAGAACGAAGTTCTAAAACTTTGGAACTTATACAGATATTTGTGATATGAATGTTGTGCAAACTAGAGGCAGTAAAAAGTACTTTGTCACTTTTATCGATGATAACACAAGATTCTGCTATGTGTATTTGTTGAGAAGCAAAGATGAAGCTATTGAGAGCTTTATATACTATAAGAACGAAGTTGAAAATCAACTTGGCAAGAAAATCAAAAGAATCATGAGTGATAGGGGAGTGAATATGTGTCACCATTCAATGAATATTGTTCCAATCATGAAATTATTCACGAAACTACTACTCCTTATTCGCCTCAACAAAACGGGATTATGGAATGCAAAAATCAAACGTTGAAGAAAATGATGAATGCCATGTTGACAAGCTCCGGGTTACCCCATAACTTATAGGGGAAGCCTTGTTTTCCACCAACTATGTTCTGAAAAAATTACCCCAAAAAAGATTGGACAATACACCATATGAATTTTGGAAATATAACGCATCTTCCTAAAAATATCTGCAAGTGTGGGGGTGTCTCGCCAAAGTGATGGTTCCTAAACCTAAGAAGGTGATAATATGACCAAAAACTGTTGACTATATATTTATTGGATATGCTTACAATAGTAGCGTGTATCGATTCTTGGTACATGAATCTGAAATTCCTTATATCAATCCAAATATGTTAATTGAGTCAAGGAATGCGACATTCTTTGAAGAGACATTTCCTTGTAAAGAAAAAAAGAACAAAGTCTCTCAAGAGAACCATTGATACTGCTACGAGTAGTAATCAAGTTAACCAATAATCAGATCAACATGAAAATATTGAGGAAAATGAGCCTAGACATAGCGAAAGAGTAAGAATGGCTAAGTCTTTTGGACCTGATTTTCTGACACACCTGTTAGAAAATGAGCCTCAAATTTATAAAGAAGCGATGTCTTCTTCGGAGGCACCTTTATGGAAAGAGGCTATTAATAGTGAGATTGATACTATCCTTCAAAACCATACTTGGGAGTTGGTTTATCTTCCTCTAGGTTGTAAGCCGTTGGGCTACAAATGGATTTTCAAATGGAAGATGAAGCCGAATGGATCAATAGATAAGTATAAGGCAAGACTTGTCAAAAAAGGTTATTGAAAAAAAATCCTTAATTACTTTGATATCTATTCACTAGTGGCCTGTATCATTTCAATAAGAATGATTATAGCCATATCAGCTATATTTGGTCTTGTAATACATCAAATAGATGTAAAGACAGCATTCTTAAATGGTGAATTGGATTAGCACGCTGCATTCGGGAACCCAGTAAAGGGAGACCTCAGTGCGCGCTAAAGCGAGAAGCAAAGAGAGAATCACTTACAGCCAGAAAGAGAATGTATAAAAATCTATGATAGCGGAGTGAAGTGGAGAAGTAAGTAGACTGGACAACTAAGAGGGAGACATTAATGATTCCCCTCCAATCGATAGAGGGCAGGCTCAGAAAGAAGGAAAATGGATTACTTCTTGCTCATCTCAGATGCGGCAAATCGCTTCTACCGAGTTCCCCAACAGCAGCTTAGCTTAGTAGCTTAACTCTTTCTACTGGCGTGGCGCTGCTGGATGCTTTTGATCAATAGGAAGAGGAGGAAAAAAAAAGCTTATGATGAGCATCTATTTGAGTCGATCATTTCCAAGATCTAATTCAAGTTTTTTCTTATGTAGTGGAAACGCCTTACAATCTGAAGTTTTACGCTTAAGGGAAGAAATGTTCTTGGTGGATGCAGGACTTGGGACCCCCATAATTTGTATGCAAGATGAGCCTACAGGAGTGCCCATCAACCGAGCCACCAGGTTTGAGAATAAGGTGGGATCCCTGGATCTAGTGGCCGGTGAATCACTGATCCAAAAGCATATTTTGGAGAGATTCTTCATCGATCTAGTGGCCGGTGAATCACTGATCAAAGAGCGAGCAGCCGCCGGGTTTAATGATTTGGTGGGATCCACAGATGTAGTGGCTGGTGAACCGCTTCTTCTTCTTCCACGAAGATTCAGACAAACCCGGGCTTGGATAGAACTGAACAAGATTTGGCGAACGAATACAAAGGTCAAAGGCTTTATTCTTAAGAAAGTAAAAGGCAGTAGCCATCGCGGGTTTCATTACTTTTCTTCCATTCCGTCCTCGCATAAGGAAAAGGAAATCGAAGACTTTTCTTCCATTCCGTCCTCGCATAAGGAAAAGGATATCGAAGAATGATCGATTCACCATTAAGAGCATTAACCCCAAAAGGACGAATATTGTGGTGTTCTAATAGCGGCAGATCAAACAAGAACTTGATGAGCGAAATCTGCTTCCTCCGAGGCGGGTCGATCAACCACTTCTCCTACACCGGGGGATAGAAATGCTGTATTCTGTTTGATAGGAGATCTACATGGAACATCTAGAAGGTTTTAATATCCCTGGACAAGAACACAAAGTGTACAAACTTATAAAATCCTTATACGGATTAAAACAAGCACCTAAACAATGGCATGAGAAATTTGACAAAGAAATATTGTTAAGTGGATTCGAAATCAATGAGTGTGATAAATGTGTATATATTAAATCAACTCAAAAAAATATATGTCATTATGTATCTCTACGTAGACGATATGCTGAAATTGATAGCAATCATGAGATGATTAAGTCTACCAAGAAGTATTGACTAGCAAATTTGACATGAAATATTTAGGAGTAGTTGATGTGATCCTAGGAATTAAGATTTTAAAAACAGCAGAGGTGAAAGTTTGAGATTACCTAAAGTTCTGACCTTATGTGGAAATTATACACAATAATCAAAATAAGTTCTAATTATTGTCACTATGAATTCACAACAAGAAACCACAATATTAAGACAATTAATATAATGCTGAAAATAAATCAATCACACAAAATCAACATAATAATTTTGGTGACGAAGTTCAAAACTCGTGCGAGTAAAAGAAACCACTCCGGATATCTCAGCTACCAGCCCAAATCCACTATATAGAGAAAAACTTGCAGCGATGGTAAAGATCTATGGTGTCAACTCCACCAACTCTAGTACCTCTAGACTGTAAGAACTTAAGGAACTCCTCAAGCCCGTAACCCACGGTATTCTTCAGAACCTCTAAAGTCTCTGAGTAGATTGTCTCTGCACCTCTGAACGCCAGAACTCCAATTACCAAACTTCATCCTAAAGAACACTAAAGGATTAGGAATTTTGGGTTATTTTTTGTTGAAGGTTTATCAAAGAAGGATTCTAACCATTAATAAAGAAAACAAGAAGATGAATGAAGTCTTTAATGGTGGAATCAAAGAATGTTGAAAGCTTTGAGAGATTTTGGCTCAAGGGATTTGTGTTTCAACCCTTGGGGATTGTGGCTAAATGTTCTATTTATAGGTAGGGTGAATATTTAGGGTTTCTTCAAAGTGAAAAAGCTCGAAAATGCGTTCAGATTGTATTCGTGTTCGAATGATTACTCGGACGCACCACGAACGTGTGCCCACTAGGAAGACTAGCTCGAATGCTACTTGAATGCACCACGAATGATTGCCCACTAGAAAGACTCGTTCGAACTCTACTCAAACGCACCACGAACGCTTTCTCTCTGAAATGTTTCATTTGAACCCAATGGAGAACGTGCCACTAATGCCACATGTTTGAACGCTTCAACGGACGCAACACTAACGAAAATACTCCAACTCTGTCAAAAACCATCCAATTGCTCGAAGTTCTTCATGATAAATTACAGCTCAATTGAACTTGTTTTGTCACGGACATTGCTAATAAAAAAGGAACTAACAATCTCCCCCTTTGGCATTTCGTGACAAAACACTACCTAATACAAAGACTACGATAATAAACCCAAAAGAAAATAGCTAACTGTCAACCATCAAAACAATGACTTATTACATTAAGACTCAATCTAATACCTAACCAAGTAGTCTTGAAATCAATGCCACCACAGCAAAAAAACCTGCTTACCTGAAACATCCACAAACAACAATTTACCCTGAAAGGCATTGGGATTATCAAGTATAACATTAAGTAGGTATAACACTCATGCATGTACAAGTAGATATCCTTCTCCCCTTTAATCTTAACTCTCCTTAAAACGGAGATATCGAAAGGATAATCTATGATACTACTCCCCTTTAAACTGCTCTCCCATTTTTTGTCACGAAATGACAAATGATTAAGGTACCATGATAAATAACATGAGGAAACTCATGCAAGAGTATAGGCAAATAGAACTTAATCCCCCTCACTAACAAGCCCACACAGGAAGCTTCAAATCATACGGGAAGTAAACACTCATAGATATTCAAAACAAAAGGTATGTAATGACAATGAGCATACACAAGCACACAATGAGGTAAAAACAATTTTTATAAAAAACTTATTGAAACATGACTTCAAGCAAGTACAATAATACCCAGTCAGTATTCAATTGTTTATGACATGAAATAATATGCATCATTTTAAGTTTGGCTAAATACAACACTTATCATGAGCTCATAAATAACAACTCTTTCGAGTGAAAGGTTTTTTCCATTATTTTTTGAATTTGGCCCCATTGGCTCTTTTGCACTTGAGTCTCATGTAAATTTATTTTATTTTATTTTATTTCTTTTGCTTTTATAATGGGATAGCTAGGTCATCTAGTCAAAGGTCACATTATTTAGTGACAAAATATGGTAGAAATTATATTGCTAGTCCAAAAACTCATACATGCGACCAAACCTTAACATAATAAAATCGTGTATTTGATGAGCAAACACAAGATATACCAAGTGTTTTTATCACACACACACATGCATATAGAGCATCAAGAAAAATAAAAGCATATTATACATGGATAACTATATATCCTACATATAAACATCATATGCACATACTTTTCATTCCCGAACAAGCCACAAAAATATTTTTTGTCTTTTTCAATATATATATATTTTTTGATTTTTTAGTTTTAACACGCACAAAAAATAATAAAGACACAACATGACTTGTCAAAATCCAATGGTACGTGGAGTTGTATCCCGAGTGCAGATCATACTACCATCCATTCGGAATCGGCTATGAAATTTATGTCCAGGTTTCCATCATATATACCAAGAGACATATAACAAAGACAAAACACATACACCCATATATAGTGAAAAGAAAATAAACTTGCAAAAACATAAGACACACGCACACACACATACATGCAATGAGAAAACAAATGAAACTTCTAAGAAGAGTTACATCGAAGTGCACTCTCATCATGCCTGTCAGGATCAAGGCATTCAGAAGTATATGGGAAGACATCTTGCTTCCTCACCCAAATCTTTCTAGGAACCTCTTCCACATGAAATTATGTCTGTTTAGTTTGTGCAAAACTTGAGAAACTAGACTTGAAGTAGAAAATCTCACTCTTAGGCCTCTTCTTTTGTTTGTGCAACATGAAACACTTAGGCCTATTGTGTCCTGCCTTGCCACAGTGGTGGGACACAGGCACAAACCTCGGATGAGAGCGAGGTTTACCCACAATACCTCTAGATTGAGGTTGAGTCACAGGACGAGGAACAAATGGAGGAATCACATGACTACATTCAACATGATTCTTACCTAAGTCATGTTTAGGAGGGTTAGACACATCTATAGACGATGACGCCTTGTTGCAATTAGGCTCAACATTAATACCTAGCATGCATTCTAGTTTTTTATTCCCATTGGAAAATACAGATAACTGGGTTCTAGCATCTTCAAGATTGGCCTCTAAAGTTTGGACCCTATCAATTAGGCCTCTATTCCTCTCCTCCAGGTCATCAATCATCATAAGGCTGTGCTCAAACTTAGCTTAAGCTTTATTCTTTTCTAGTTCTACTTCTCTTAACCTCTTATTGACCTCTATATTAATCTTCTGAATAGCTAAACTCTCATTAAACAATTCAGCATAAGCTACCTTAAGACTATCCTCATCTACAGACTCATCATGAGAGGATTCTGAATCAGAATCACTAAAATAATCTTTCCTCTCACCGGTCACACTAGCAGTAAAGGCCATAAAATTGCTATTGTCTTTAGGAGACTCATCAAAAGTATAACCACCTTCTGAATCACTGAGGGAGGCTGCCATGGCTTTCTTACCTTTAGCCTTAAGGGATATAGGGCACTCAGTTCGAATATGCCCATAACCTTCACACTCATAACATTGGATACCTCAGGGTTTGGTACCCCTATCCTCTCTAGACTCCCTTCTATTGTGCCTACTCTCTCTAGGCTCATCTTCCCTATCCATATTACTGTTATGATCACTCTTTTTCAGCTTAAGAAATTTCTTAAACCTCTTGGAAAACATGACCAAATCATGATCCGTGAGGGTATCATCATCATCACTAGACGGATCATGAGCAACTTCCTTCGCGATCCTCATCGCTATAGTTTTGGCTTTTTATAACCAAAATGTTTCTTCTCATAAACCTGCAGTTTCCCTACGAGGTCATCTAATTTAAGCTGATCGAGGTTATTGCTTTCCTCAATGGCGGTAATCTTGGGTAGGAACTTATCGAGAAAGGATCTAAGGATTTTCCTAATTATCCTACTGGTATAGATATCTAGGTTAAAGCTAGAGTTAACGACATCGTTAATCTCAGCGTAGAACTCATCAAAGATCTCGTCATCTTTCATCTGGGCGACCTCAAACCTAGTAGCAAGATCTTGGAGTCTATTATTTTTAACAGACAATGTGCCCTCATGTACAGTCTGTAGGATGTCCCAAGCATCCTTGGCTATCTAACACATTGAGATTCTCCTAATCTCAGCAGAACAAACAGCACCATGTATGGTATTAATTGTCTTGATGTTCCTATTGCTAGCATCAAATTCGTCCTTGGTCCAGGTCAATTTGTCTCAATTTGTCTTTAGGGGAAAAGACCCCATCAACTATACCCGGCCGGCGGTTCGGTTCCTGTTCGGAACTGAACCGAACCGGCCGGTTTCCGGTTCCACATCCGGTTCCACACTTAAGTGGAACCGGAACCTTAAACCCAATCGGAACCGACCGGTTCGGTTCCAAGACTTTTTTTATTTTGAAAATTAATTAAAATAAAAATAAATGAGATTAATTTTATAAATAAAAAAAATTTATTACATTGAAGAGCTTGAGCTTAATTTTTTTTTATACCAATAATGCCCCTAAATATAACCGTTTTATTACCGTTATTAGGGGTACATTAGTAATTTATATTTTAAATAATAAAAATAAATTTTATTTTATTATTATTTTTATTTGGGCAGGGAGCCAAACGGCTCCCTGCCCCGCCAACGGCTACTAGCCGTTGGGGGGTAGGGTTTCTGTTGGAACCGCCGAACCGGTGGAACCGTACAGTTCCACCGGTTCGGACCGGTTCGAGTTGAGGTCGAACCCCAACCGAACCGGTCGCCTTCCGGTTCCAACCGATTCGGTTCCGGTTTCGAACCGGAACCGTGGCCGGGTCTACCATCAACTATAACTACAGGAGGTTTCCACCCATATTCTACTGTCATCCAGACCCTCTCATCTAATGACTTAAGGAACACTCTCATTCGAACCTTCAAATGTAAATATTATGTGCCATCAAAAAACGACAGACAATTTAAGAGTTGACTAGGATCCATAACAAATGGGTCAATGATCGAGTTCAGGCTCTGATACCAATTGAAAATTCGTGATGACCTAATGTTCTGACCCTATGTGAAAATTATACACAATAATCATACAAGTCATAATTATTGTCACTATAGATTCACAACAAGCAACCACAAAATTAAGACAATTAATATAATGATGAAAATAAATCAATCACATAAAATCAACATAATAATTTTAGTGACGAAATGAAAAACTCATGCGAGTAAAAAAACTATTCCGGGTATCTCGGCTACCAGCCCAAATCAAATATATAGAGAAAAACTTACAACGATGGTAAAGAACTATGGTGGAAACTCCATCGACTCTAGTACCTATGAACTGCAAGAACTCAAGAAACTCCTCAAGCCCGTAACCCACGGTATTCTTCAGAACCTCTGAAGTCTCTGAGTAGATTATCTCTGCACCTCTGAACACTAGAACTCCGACTACCAAACTTCCTCCTAAAGAACTCTAAAGGATTAGGAATTTTGGGTTATGTTGTGTTGAAGGTTTATCAAAGAAGGATTCTCACCATTAACAAAGAAGACGAGAAGATAAAAAAAGTCTTCAATGGTGGAATCAAAAAAGGTTGAAAGCTTTGAGAGATTTTGACTCAAGGGATTTGTGTTTCAACCCTTGGGGATGGTGGCTACATGTTCTATTTATAGGTAGGGTGAAGATTTAGGGTATTTAAAAGTGAAAAAGCTAAAAAATACATTCAGATCGCAGTCGCATTCGAACGATTACTCAAACGCACCACGAATGCGCGTCCACTGGGAAGACTCATTCGAACACTGCTCGAACGGACCATGAATGATTGCCCACTGGAAAGATTCATTCGAACTCTACTCGAACGTACCACGAACGCTTGCTCTCTGGAATGTTTCATTTGAACCCAATGAAGAACGTGCCACTAACGCCACATGTTTGAACGCTTCAACGAACGCAGCACTAACGAAAATGCTCCAGCTCTGCCAAAAACCTGTTTAATTGCTCGAAGTACTTCAAGATAAATTACAACTCAATTGAACTTGTTTTGTCACGGACATTGCCAATTAAAATGGAACTAACAAGAGGGATACATATTATCTCAAGCGTATTATGTTGAGAAAATACTTGAGAAATATAACAAAGGAGATTTAAACATAGCTAAAACTCATGTGGACCTAACTCTTCATTTGTCAAAAAATATTGGTTTGAGTGTATCGCAATTAGAGTATTCAAAGATTATAGGAAATCTGATATATCTCATAAATTGCACACGACTAGATATCACTCAAATTGTGGCTTAGTAGATATATAAGTAATCCAAAACATAACCACTGGAAAGCTATAGTAAAATTTTTGAGGTATCTGAGAGACAATTCAAAATATGGTATGCATTATACGAGATATCTTGTTGTTCCAGAGGGATATAGTGATGCTAACTAGATATTTGATATAGTGGATTCCAAATCCACGAGTGGATTAGTTTTCATACTTGGTGGTGCAACCGTGTCATAGAATTAGATATGGAGTCTGAGTTCATAGAATTAGATAAATCAGCGAAGGAATCTGAGTGGCTTCGAAATTTCTTATAGGATATTCTAAATTGGCCAAAACCAATGTCATATATAAGCATACATTGTGATAGTCAATCGCTATCGGAAGAGTCCAAAATACAATGTACAATGGTAAGTCTCGACACATACATCGAAAACACAATACCATAAGGCAATTGTTCTCAAGTGGCATAATTTCAATAGATTATGTCAAGTCGATGGAAAACCTAACGGATCCACTTACTAAAGGTTTACCTAGATAGCAAGTTGAGAAGTCACCAAGGGAAATGGACTTAAAGCGTATAATTAAGAATTGTCACTGTGGAAACCCAACTTAGCTGACTGAAGATCCCAAGATCTAGGTTCAAAAGGGACAACTGAAATTTTGTGTAATTCAAAACAAGCTCTGTAGAGTTCTATACTCTTTCTCATTCCTATAATGACTTAGAGTGTTGTCTGTCAAGGTTATTATAAGCGAAAGCTTTTAATGATCACTATATTATGAGAGAGTCATAATGGAGGTAAAGACATATTACCTTTTACAGTAGATCACCTATTTCAAATAAGAAGTGAGATCGCTTCCATGAGAATTTTAAAAGCTGGATTCTCTAAAGTACTTGGTGAAGCCATGACTGATGTTCATGGCCGAATTGAACACAATCGTAGAATGAGAAATGGTCGAAGTGAAGCTGTATGATGACTATTGTCTTGGTTTACACTAACGGTGAAACAGTTCAAGACCATGGGTCATTGGTTTGTTAAGTAAATCTGGTAGTTATTCACTAGGAAAGGTTTAAAGCGAAAGCTACCTATTCCAATGCAGTTTCATTTCAAGGAAACTCTTTTCTGTGTCTGCATTAATATTTAGAAAATTGCGGGGGATTGTAGGAAATTTTCTAAATAAATATGTATATTTAAAGTGAAATGGTATCTCATTAGAAAACATGTCATTTCATATGTGTCCTTTGGGAAAGACATAAATTGAAGGGATGCGTCCTTAAAGTGAATAGATATAACCATTTAAAGTGAAAGTGTATGTTTGAAGGTTATAATCTTTTAAAGGATTGCAACCTTAAAATAAAGGTACCTTTAAAAAGGCAACCCTCCAAGTTTATAAATAAACTCCCTTGGGTTCATTTTTAATTATCCTAAAAATTCATTTCAAAGTCTCATCCATTGTTAGAGTTTCTTGTCTACATAAAAGAGAGAGTTTTCATCATTATTCCTAATTCGAGTTCTTGAAGAAAGGAGTGTCCCTTCTACAAGAAACAACCAAGAATCCTGAAAGAACGTTAGCCATAAGAAATCCGTAGTGCTCTGAGGCGAGACTAATAAGTTCTTAAGGAAGGAGGAAAAAGTCGACTTGATTTAAGTTCATCATCTTCTACATTTCCAAGCTTTTCTATCCTTATGCATTAGTAGTTAATTCATTAGTACTTAATGGTTTTGAATGAATAATGCATTTTGTAAAATGATTAATAACACATCCGTCTAACATCGTGTATTTTAGTTAAGTAAAAGGTGAAGGCTTTGGCCGATAGCCATTTAGGTTTGGTGCAAAAACCATAATGCATAATGCTCCCTTCTGTTCGAGAAATTTTGCTGTTGCTACTGATGTTTGATTTTGCTAGTTAAGTGTTAACTTGATCACGAAATATGGATAAGACTCATATGTGAGGTGATAATCCATGTTCTTGAACTTCTCTTAATAAATTAATCTGTTTTTTTTTTTTTTTTTTTTTTTTTTTAAATTTTATGTCTGAGAAGAGATGAGAATGTGGTTCCCAAAAGGCACAGCTTGTTAGATTAGATGCTTTGGATATTTCTATTATTTTTCTAGCTGATCGTACTTCAGTAATTATTTATGAAAAAAAGGCGTAAGTTTAGCAAATTGTTCTGGAATCTGTGGGGATATAAGTTATAACAATAGGGAATGAGTAGAACTCTCTCAACTATCAGCAATGCCACCTCTTTCCTTCGTTTGTTTTTACTTCCAAGTTACTGAAATGGGACTTCGTACTCGGTAAAAGCTGCTGTTGCCTGAATGCACCCATGTCAAGTCCCCTTGTGCAAAACTCATTCTATCTTTTGTCATTCTCTTCCTTGATATAAACCAGATTCTGTAACATAAACTCTGGTTTACATATCTGAACATTAGTCTTTGTGGCTTAACCAGCACTTTGACGCCTTCTGGTGCCATTACTTCCACCGAGTAGATGGAATTAGGACTTCCCACATTTTTCAGTCGTCTTTTGATCACCATGCTTGTCTTTCCATGCTTAAAAATTACAGAAATGGAAGGGTAATTGAGGCTGAAACCCCTGTTCATCTGCAAACTTTCATGGCAGCTTACATTCCTGTGTGTGATTGTAAAAATTTCTGACTTTGAGTAACCTAGAGTGCATAGATGAGTGACATACTCATCTGGCGTGATATCGTATATCAATCCAGGATTGATGGCTCTTTCTGGGTTTACATGCCCAGATCCAATAGCAAACACTCCTGCTGGTTTATTCCCATCCAAAATCGGTTTTCTGAAATGGTCATTTGCATCAGCAGTTGTCATTATTGCAGATTTAATAGCTGCAGGGCTCCATTCGGGATGTGCTGAGCGTATTATAGCTGTAATGCCACTGACATGGGGACAAGCCATGGAAGTTCCAGACATGACAGTGAAGTTCCCTCTTCTATCATCTTCGGGAAGGCCGGAAAGACCTAAGTTTTGCGGCCAAGCAGCAATGATGTTGACTCCCGGAGCAATTACATCCGGTTTGAGAATGGTAGGAATAAATAAACTCGGTCCTCTGGCCGAAAACTGTGCTACTGCAGGTGCCCTTGATCTTCCGATAACAGTTCCTCCAAAGATAATTCGAGCTCTAGCTCTTTTCGTGGAGTTTATGTAAGCCTTTAAACGAAATGACTCTGCAAAACCGATCAATGTTGCTGGCAGGACATGGACATCAACTGAGTCTTCCTCCAGGTTTGCCTGTGTATTTGCTAGAATCATTCCAGCACCACCAGCTTCCTTCACAACTTGACCCTTTTCTGCTCTTCCATTGACACCTCGGTCACATACAACAATTTTGCCACTTACTTTGGCTCTCGGAAGAGATCCTTTCAAGCAAAATTCACTTCCACTGTCACCACCAGCTACATAAACTAGATTAAGCTCCTTTCCTGCACTTGAGAATTGGTTTCCCGGGTACATGGACTCTCCGTAAATGATTCCGCCATCTGCCATTCGAACAACAGCTGGAAATCTTCTGTCGAGTGTGCTTGCACCAACAGTAGAAATCCAAGGAGCTATGTTAGCAACTGAGCTTTGGATTGGTCCATTGTTTCCTGCAGCACATACAACTGAAATCCCATGTTCCATTGCTCGAAAACTGCCAATTGCAATGCTGTCATCAGAAAGCGGCAATGGGAAGCCGCCTAGAGAGAGAGAAAGAACATCAACTCCATCTCTAATTGCAACATCCATTGCAGCCAATATATCAGAGCTGTAACAGCCATTGAACCAGCAGACTTTATATACAGCAATGTGTGCACCAGGGGCCATTCCTCGAGCCACACCCGCTGCATTACCAAGCACACTTGCCATAGAAACTGAAGCTCCAGCAGCCGTAGATGAAGTATGAGTTCCATGACCTGTGGAATCCCGCGGTGACACATATTCCTGGATAATGTTTGGTGATACTGTCGTTGAAGCCACTCGATGGCCCTTAGTAAAGTATCTTGCACCAATGAGTTTCCTGTTACAATTTGAGGAATTGAAGCTCTGGCCTTCTTGGCAAACCCCGTGCCATCTTTTGGGAACCGGGGACATTCCATAATCATCGAAGCTTGGACTCTCGGGCCAAACTCCAGTGTCAAGTACACCGATTATTGAACCATGACCAAACTGTGACTCGTACCAAGCTCCTCCATTCGCGGGGTTTAGTCCTAAGAATTTGTAAGAATAAGTAGTCTGAACTTGGAGCCTCCTGTCAGGCCTAATTGCAATAACATCAGGCAACTTTTCAACGAATTCCAATTCTGATTCAGAGAGTTGAGCAGCAAAACCTTCCATGGCAGAATGGTAGGAGTAAAGAAGACGCGAAGAAGGATCTTCTTCGGAGGAAACAGTTTGCTCAATCAATGAGAGATGCCAATGAAGCTTAGAACTGAACAAAGAGCTTCTTACACCATGGGGGTGAAGCTGAACAATGTAGGTTTGTAAAGTGTTTGCATGGAGAGAAACAAAGTATACAAAAAGAGTACAAAACAAAAGCTTAGCTTTAATGGCTTCCATTTGGTAGCAAGTTGAAACAATGCTGAAGCTTGAAACTGCCATGCATGATTTGGTGAAGTGCATTCTGGGGTATTTAAAGGGGATCTGGATTCTGTTCGGTACCGAGCTGAGCTTTTTACAAATGGTAATTAATATAATGGTATTAAAGTATATATGAGAGAAGATTATGAAAAACTTAGCACGGTTCTACTCAACATTGGAGTCAAATTCATTTAAAGGTGTTGAGGAGAAATCAAAACTGAGAATTGACTACTGAGAGCTCTGCTGAGTGAGAATATGAAACTCGTGAAGTTGAAGAGCTCTTCATCACGAGGATGAGAAGAGGCTCTGGTTTCTTTCTTGAGGAGCTAAAGAGCTTAATTGTCTTATCTTTCACGAGATATTATTGCAAGTTTTAATACATGTATATATGTTGCCGTTAGAATCGATTTCAAATTCCATTTATCTTTATGAAGTCAAAATGTGTTAAGAAAACATCATGCATTAATGGGTATCAATAAATGCAAGTTGGAAAGTTAGACCGATTAATAATATTGAGGGCACTCGTTCGAGTTTCTATAGACTAAATTCTTCCATTTTCAGATAGGAGGGTTGTTTCGTGCCTGTGTTTGAGAGCGCGTAACAATTCTATTGCGAGCTATTTTGACAGAGTTTAGAATACTTCAAGAGATCCTGACCTTCTTAAAGTGGTTCAATTCGAGGAAAACTTTACCTCCGTGAAAATAACTTAAGTTGAATCTTGATGAGCGGTTAATATCTTTACATTTTCGTCCCTTTATCTTAATATTTTTATGGGTGATATCGAGCTTTATGAACAAATTGATGTGCTTTGGGTGCGTTCTGCAGGTAGAAAATAATATCACAACTCAACGGATTTAACTAGGGATGAGAACAGTAAGATACGGAGCAAATCGGGGTTTAATTCAGAGTCAAAATGTGCGACCCGATGCAAGCCGCACGTCGAGATGCGCGCATAAGAAAAATTGAAGCATAATGCAAATTTCAAATTTGTTGTTGAATAAAATGGCGTGTCGCGATGCCCATGCATGAGCGTCGCGACGCGTGCCAAAGTTGGTGAAGAAAGTCGCGATGCGCAAACGCCCATCGCGACACTGCAATTTCAACCTTAATTTGTTTTGTATCCGATTTTGAGTAGGAAATACCCCATGGACCTCCTATATAAGCAATAGTCCGTCCCAAAACCTAAATAAAATCCTCATAACATATTTTGGAGCCTCCAGAGCATAGAAGAACGCCTAAAGCAAGTAAGACGAGTGCTTCAATGGTCGGTGGAGTTTGAAGACGAAGACTGCAAACGAGAGTTTCTTTCTTCCTTTTTTTCTCTAACTTTATCTTTTATGCGTTCTTTGCCTTGTTATTTTTATTAAATATTATAAGTAGCTAATTCATTAAATATAGGGTTGTAATGGATCCCAAACATATTTTATTAATAATTTGTATATTTTTATTCTTTTTGGGATTGCTATTGATTATTTATTATTCTTTGTACTTTTATGTTATTTTATTTGTCTGGCCAACAATAGAGTATTTTTGGTAAATCCTTAAAAACTCGACAAATGAAATTTGGATTAGTCGTGGGAATAATATTGTGTGATTTATTCGTTGAATAGATTTCTATGCAGGATAGACATATACCTAAAGAGCATACGTAACCAATATTAGAAACTGACCTTAATGAATTCGGTTCAATTTAATTAACATAGACATATAATTAATTGATTTATCCTAAATATTTTCACCTGACCATCGAAAGAGGCTTGTGAATAATTTAGTTTTTTTGGTTAATAATTAGTAACAACAACCCAATTGAATGAAAAATGCATGAATTTATTGTGTCCATGCTTAAGTGAAGTTTCAACCCTAGGTTCTTCTATCTTATAAAGTTTTCCCGAAATTTTTTATTTGTCTTTATTTACCTTTTCAGTTATTTAATTTAATCAAAACTCTTTCTCAACCAATAGTTTAGTTTAAGTTAAAAGGTTAATCTTGATATTCATAAGATAAATATTAAGTCTATGTGGGTACAATATCTAACTTTTTATCACTGTATTACTTGAGTGATACGTGCGCTTGCGTGCTAGATTTATAAAATCACGATCAAGTTTTTGGCGCTGTTGTTGAGGAATAAATTATTTCTCTTTATAAATATTAGGACAACTATTCACTTGCTTATCTAAACACCCATCCCTTTTTCTTTTTCATCTTTTTTTTCTTTGTTTCAAGTGGTCGAAGTAATGGAGTATCATTGGACAATGGAGGCATTAAGAGTTATAAGAGGTGATATTACACCCCATATCGGTGAGACACGGTCCGATTTTATGAGGCTTGTTGACCATGCCAATGTTTATCAGTGGATGCCAGAGAGAAATATCGTAATATTTGCTCAAATATTCCAAAGCACAATGATGAGATGTGATATAGGTGGGGGTAACCACCCGAGTGATCATTGCACGTTCAACTACAATCCAGGGTGGGAAAACCATCAGCATTTTATATGGCTTAACAATGAATGTCTCGTATATCTCACCGAACCATATTATCTCTTTTATCCACCACAAGCCCAAGAATTTCCTCAAGAACTAGAACCATCTGTGAAGGAACTACTTATGTCGAAGGCCGAGCTGAACAAACTTGTTACTAAGCTGAACAAGGAAAACGCGAAGAATATGATTAGATTGGAAGCAATGGTACAAGCCAAGCTGTATCTTTGAAAAGACTGGAAGACCAAATAAGAAAGCCCAAAAAAGAGAAAGGAAATAATTTTGCAATGCCGTCTTAGTTAGCAATGAGAAAATACAAGCAAATGAGACACTCATCACCTCCACACTAATAAAGCAAGAGCCCAAGAGAACTTCGTTGGACTATGAACCCAAGCCTCCATTCCCGACTAGATTGATGTCAAGAATTGGAGGAATATATGGAGAAGCAACCACAGAAAGAGCTGCAACATCATAAATGGGCAGCACTGTCAAAAAGAAAAGGCTTACAAATGTATGTATAGCCATATTACAAAGACTGGTTGCAACAAAGTGTAAGGATTCTGGCGTGTTCACCATAGACTATACCATTACGGATTATGGGACAATAGCCTTATGCGACTTAGGGTCGGGAATTAATCTAATATCGTTGCCTACGGTGAAGTAATTGGGATACCATGAGCGGAAGCCTACGTCCATGACCTGTAATTTGCTGACATAACCATCAAGGTACCCAAGTGGAAGATAGAGGATATGATAGTCAATATGGGAGATTTTAAGATTCCAACTAATTTTATTATTCTGGACATGGAGGAAGATACACATATACCATGCATCTTGACAAGACATTTTCGGGCAACAACATTAGCAATAATAAAAGTACAACATGACATCTTAACCTTCCGAGTGAAGGGAAATGAGATGATTTTCAGAATGTTCAACCTTGCGGGAAATCAAGAACGTCTAGAATATAGATATTTTATTAAGCCAATGGCAGATAAAAGGGAAGCTAGAATGGAAGGGCAGACAGTCAAAGTGAGGCAACCCACTTTTTTATTATCTTTACATTAGTTCTATTTTTATTGTGTTCTATTTGCGTGTTTATTAGTTTACATGTGTATTTATATAGGTGTTAGCAACACCCATACTTAGAGGTGGCCACAATTCCAGTTCAGAATCGGAACCGAATCGGTTGAAACCGGACAGTTCCGGTTCTAAATGGTTCAGATTCCGGAACCAGAACAGGAACCGGAATCAAAAATTTTCGATTCGATTAGGGTTAACCCCTGACAGAAATAAAAAGAACCTGCTGGAACCGGACGGTTCTAGCGGTTCTACGATGGAGCCGTTTTAATTTTTTTTTTAAAAAAATCATTATTAAAAGTAAAAAAAAAATAGATTGGAATCGGAACTGTTCGATTTGGTTCTGGTTTCGATTCCGGTTCCATACTTGTGGAACCAGGAACCTCTACCCATACACTTTGAGCAACCAAAGTCCGACCAATAAGAGCCTGATTAACTCTATGTACGGTAGTGTTGTTCCTCACTCTTTGTTTCTTTACGCTTATCTTACATTGAGAACAATACAAGTTTTAAGTTTGGGGGTGTGTGCATGTTAGTGTTAGTTCCTACTATTTATTAAAAAATAAAAAAAAAAATCTTTAAAAAAAAATTAGTCTCGTGGTAGTAAAAAATAGTCTAAATGATGAGTTTGTTTGCTTTATGATGAAATCATAGAAATGATAAGTGCTCAAATTGACTTTTATCCAATGCCTTGAGTGGATGATCTAGGTTAGACTCGTAAGCTTTGAACAGTAGTTCTCTAATAGTAAGAGCCTAGATAGTTGGCAAAGTGACTAGTTGAAGAAATTGATTGACGATGAATGACTGTTTGCTTAGATGTCTATCTCGATTTGCTAGTGTTATGATGTATGGTATGGTTAAAAAAGAACAAAAAGAAGAAAAAATATACTAAAGAAAATAAAGGAAGCAAGAAAAAAGAAGAAGTTAAACCACATATAATAAAATAAACGTGAAATTATCCATGAGCGAGTGTTAAGACCACCATAAGGAGAAATGCTACCTTAAAGGGCAGATGTGTTGAAAAAAATGAAAAAAGAAAAAGAGAGAGAAATTAATACCATACTGAGTAAAGAATAGGTAAATACAAAGTACTCTTGAGATATCTATGATGGTTTGACCCATAGGATATAAATTTTTAAGAAGAAATCACCGAGTTGACTTACTCATAAATCGAGTTGTGACTAGACCTTTACACACACAATGTGGGTCTAGCTTAGATGATTTATTCAAGAACTTGGATTTGAGTTGCGTTGAGTAGGTTCTTTGTAAGGGTGGGAGAAAAGCCCAGGCTCGGACCGGCCCGGGATAATCAAAGCATTTTTGGCCCGGGCTTAAATTAAAAAAAAACATATATATATTTTAATATGTTTGTTGCATTTTTATTTATTTGTAGCATTTAAATTGTTAATTTATCGATGAAACTTTTGATTTATTTGTGAATTGTCTTTGCATATAGTGTGAATGTATTTTGTATTTGTATTTTTTTAATTTTTAACTTTTTTTAAAAAAATGGGGCGGATAAAGCCTTGGCCCGAGCTCGGCCTGCCCGGAAGACGCCTGGGCCGGGCTTTTCCCGGGCACATGCTTTTATTTTTCTTATCAAAGCCAGGGCCCGGCCCGACCCATTTCCACCCCTAGTTCTTTGGTTACGTTACTGAGCATTCTCTGATGACAATATTATGTGCAACTACCAGGACTGCTTTATTTGTTTGTTTATTTTTTTAAATGATTGCATGTGTGTGTGAATAACGTTTGTGGGTGTCGTCGCTGTAAGCCCTCACGAGACTATAACTCATCTACTAGGGTCTCCTAGGGGTTTAAAGGCTTATTGCATGAGCTAAATGCTATTATGATCCCTACAAAAATGACTTAGGTTAATTTGTTTTATTTTATTTCTTTTGTTTTGCTCGAGGATTGGTAAAATATTAAGTTTGGGGGTGTGATGAGCGGTTAACATCCCTATATTTCCCGCCCATTTTTCTTTAGGTTGTGATAATATTTTGTAGGTCAAAAATAATATCACAACTCAACAGATTTAACTAGGGATGAGAATAGCAAGATACATAGCAAATCAGGGTTTAATTCCGAGTCAAAACGTGTGTCCTGATGCAAACCACGTGTCGAGACGTGCGCATGAGCAAAATTAAAATAGAATGTAAATTTCAACTTTGTTGTTGAACAAATTGGACGTGCAAAAGCGCGTCGCGACACGGCAATTTCGACCCAAATTTGTCTTGTATTCGATTTTTGAGTAGGAAACACACCATGTACCTCCTATATAAGTACTTGTCCGTCCCAAAACCTAAAGAAAAACCTCATAATATATTTTGGAGCCCCTAAAGCATAGAAGAATTCCTATAGCAATGTAAGAACGAGTGCTATGGAGAAACTCCAAATTTTATTAATTGCTTCTGAATTTTTAAATAATCAATATGTTCTTTTTTTTTATGAAAAGAACGGGCGATGGAGTTTGAAGACGAAGACTGCAAACGAGAGTTTCTTTCTTCCATTTTCTCTCTAGTTTTATCTTATGCGTTATTTGCCTTGTTATAATGATTAGCTTATTTTTATTGAATATTATGAAAAGCTAATTCATTAAATATAGGAATGTAATGGATCCCAAGCATGTTTAATTAATTATTTGCATATTTTTATTCTTTTGAAATTGTTATTGATTATTTATTATTCTTTGTGCTTTAATGTTTATTTTATTTTGTATGTCCAATAATAGAATATTCTTGGTAAATTCTTAAAAACTCGACAGAATGAATTTGGGTTAGCCGTGGGAATAAAAACATATGATTTATTTGTTGAATATATTTCCCTACAAGATAGACATATACCTAAAAAATATATGTAGCAAAAATCAGAAACTAAACAACTTGATAATGTCGTGTTTGAGTAAAACACATGCAACTCTTGTGATAAGCTCCTCGTGAAAGGTCCCCATGCACGTCAACAGTGCCATGCACAGCTCCACGCACTTGACCTTCAAGCTACTCTCGTGAATTGCCTGCATGTGTGTGCTCACACCCTATGAATGTGTTAGTTGCTCGTAACAATGGTCGTAAAACCTAAATCAATTATTTATCTCTTACTTCCATTAGGATTTGAATTCGAATGGACAATTAAATAAAATTATTTAAAAATCGCTCAGTCAAACTCTGAAGATGTAGAGGTAGAAGCTTTACCTTTAATTAATTGATGTAGATTTCCAAATTATTCTTGATAGATCTTTGAATCAGGCTGTATGTATTAATTCAAAATTTTAATAGACCATAATACATTAATGTTTCTTATTAACTAGCCATTAATAAGATTATTCTGGTAAAATTAAAATAAACTTGACGAAGGAATTTTAGGTTTCAGCCTTAGATTCAATAGCTCACGATCTCACCTCAGGGCATGGTGACCCTTAGGTATATTTCCTTACAAGATAGACATATACCTGTCGGGCGGGGGTAGCCACAATTGGAATTTATTCTTAATGAATTCAGGTAACTTGGTTAACATAGACATATGATTAATTGGGTTATTTGGGTGTTTGCATCTGACCATCGACAGAGGCTTTTGCATATTTTCGTGTTCCAGGTTAATAAACCGATATATTGCACAAACATGAGATAACCACTTCATCTTTAAAAGATATTGGAAGGATTCACAACCCTAAATAGTTTTACAATATTGAATTTTCCTTTAATTTACTTTTGCACTGTTTTATTTACTTGTTTTAGCAAAAATCACCATCCAATCAACAAACCAATCTATTAGGTACTTGTAAACATTTAACTTCATAAATTGATAGCTAATGTATTAAGTCCTCATGGGATCGATACATTTTATACTACTTAAACGATACGTGCGCTTGCGTTACGTGAGTGATTTCACCGATCAAGTTTTTGGTGCCGTTTCTGGGGACTTATTTATCTTTTACTATTAATTTTGGGGGTTAGATACCTTTACTTGTATCTAATTTGTTTTTACTTATTATTTTTGTTTTCTTGTGTTTCAGGTTCTCAGTCACTACATGAGAAGAGCCAGAAGCTTTGAAATATGTCCGCTTGACCCAAAATTTGAAAGAACTATCAGACAATTGAGAAGGGAAAGGCTAGAAGACCAAGAAACACTGATCAATATGAAACCTGAATTTTTGGAGGTTGTACCACCAATTCTCATTCGAGACAGAACTATTCCGGTGGTTGACGGCTTCATTTTATGTATTGTACTTTCTCCCTTACCAGCAAATGCATGTGACGTCAAAATATGCATCCAGATGATACAACAGTCAGTTCAGTTTGGGGGGAATGCAAATGAAGATCCTAATGCCCATATCAGCAACTTTCTGGAAGTTTGCGGCACTTTCAATTACAACCGAGTGGCTGAAGAAGCAATGAGACTGCGTGTTTTTCCATATTCCTTGAAAGATAGAGCTAAGGCTTGGCTACATTCACTACCAGCAGGTTTCATCACAACTTGGAACACTCTAGCCACCAAATTCCTTGCAAAGTACTTTCCACCTGCCAGAATTGCAAAGCTGGGGAATGATATCACATCCTTTGTGCAACATGACTCAGAATTCCTCTGCGAAGCTTGGGAAAGATACAAGGAATTGCTCCGGAAATGTCCCCACCATGAGATTGCAAAGTGGCTACAAGTCCAAACCTTCTACAATGGACTTTCTGGACTGATGAGAACCACAATTGATGCTGCTGCTGGAGGAGCTTAAATGGCAAAAGGGGAGGATTAGGCCTGAGACCTAATCAAAGAAATGGCCAACAATAATTCTTTGTGGCCAATAGAAAGGAGCATGATCCAACAAATCGCAGGAATTTATGAAGTTGGAGCCAAAAAAGCAATGAATGCCAAGCTGGATCAGATATGCAAATTCATAGAAACTCTTAACATGCAGGGTAATGCTGGATCCACAAACTCACCATATGGAGGAGCACCAGAGACAAACCAACATGATGGGACGGTGAATTATGTCAACAATTTCAACAGACAGGGTTACAATCCATATTCCAACACCTACAACCCAGGGTGGAGGAACCATCCCAATTTCGCATGGAGCAATAATTCGGGACAAATGAACAATCCACCACCCGGATTCCAACTGCAAAATAAAGGCCAGGAGTATGAAAAAGAACCAGGAATAACAGAAGTGCTGGCTCACT
>SKCR01037583.1:0-67279 GCA_019454045.1 Zanthoxylum bungeanum
CTTTTGCTGAGAAATAGCCTTCGTCAGTGGATCTGCAATGTTGTCATCTGATACGACCTTCTCGATATTCACATCGCCACGATGTATGATCTCACGAATCAGATGGAAACGTCGAAGTACATGCTTGGATCGTTGATGAGACCGCGGTTCCTTAGCATGCGCTATAGCCCCATTATTGTCACAATACAATGGAACAGACTCAGCTGCTAACGGATCTACTCCTAATCCAATTAGGAATTTACGGATCCAAACTGCCTCTTTTGCTGCTTCAGCTGCCGTAATATATTCCGCTTCTGTTATTGAATCGGCAACAGTCTCTTGCTTGGAAGATTTCCAGCTCACTGCTCCGTTGTTCAAATAAAATATTTACCCATATTCCGACTTATAGTCGTCTTTATCGGTTTGGAAACTTGCGTCGGTAAACCCAGTTACCTTAAGTTCTCAATCTCTATAGACTAAGAAAGCATCCTTAGTTTGTCTAAGATACTTAAGGATGTTCTTAACCGCAACCTAGTGACCATCACTTGGATCAGCATGATAGCGACTACAAATGCTCAAAGCATACGAGACATCAGGTCGCTTACATATCATGGCATTCATGATCGATCCGACTGCAGAAGCGAACGTGATCCGACTCATGTTGTCTCTCTCATCTTGAGTTTTATGACACATGTCCTTAGATAGAGTGACGTCATGTGACACTGGCAATATTCCCCTCTTAGACTGATCCATGTTGAATCTCTTCAACACTTTATCAATGTACGTGCCCTGGGAGAGTCCAAGCAGCTTTCTAGATCTATCCCAGTAGATCTTTATTCCCAGAATAAAGGCTGCTTCTCACAGATCTTTCATGGAGAATTTTAATGAAAGCCATGCTTTCACCGATTGTAGCATGTGAATGTCATTGCCAATAAGCAATACATCATCAATGTATAGTATAATGATTGTCAGTGTGCTCCTACTAACCTTCTTATATGCACAAGGATCATCCTTGTTTTGAACGAAATCATATTCTTTTATGATCTCATCAAAACGTTGGTTTCAAAAATGCAATGCTTGCTTCAATCCATAAATGGATCGATTTAATTTACAAACCTTGTTTGCAAGTCTTGGTACGACAAAACCGTCAGGTTTTTTCATATAAACATCCTCCAAAAGGTTTCCGTTAAGAAAAGCAGTTTTGACGTCCATCTGCCATATTTCATAATCGAAATATGCAGGAATATCAAGCATAATCCGAATGGATTTAATCATGGCAACAGGTGAAAACGTTTGGTCGTAATCGACACCATGTCATTGACGATACCCTTTCGCTACAAGCCTAGATTTGTACGTTTGTATGTTGCCATCCATGTAAGTCTTCTTCTTGAAGACCTATTTGCAACCAATAGGCTTTACGCCTTCTAGTGCATCAACCAGTGTCCACACTTGGTTGGTGTATATGGAATCCATTTCTAATTTCATGGCATCCTGCCATAAAGCGGAGTCGATATCTTGTATCGCTTCCTCATACGTAGTCGGTTCGTCTTCCTCAATAAGATTAATATCCACATGAGGTGAGATCATAAACCCATACCTCTCAGGTTTTTTTTTTACTCTCTCCGACCTACGCAGTTCTTTTGTATTAGAAGATTGTGGTACAGTCTCATCCCTAATGAACTGTTCGTGTTCCGTGAAGGAATCGGTGCCAGGAATAATATCACTCCAATTTTCATCGAGTTCTACTTTCCTCCCACTTACCACTGCATTTAGGAATTCTTTCTCAAGGAAAACCGCATGTAGTGCAACAAATACTTTGTTGTTTTATGGGTTGTAGAAGTAATATCCTTTGGTTTCCCTATGATAACCTACAAATAGACACTTATCCGATTTGGTTCTAGTTTGGTACCATCCAAATGTTTAACGTATGCCCAGCAACCCCAAATCTTCAGGAATGAGAAACCCGGTTTCTTTCCTATCCATATTTCATATGGAGTCTGTTGAATAGACTTTAACGGAACCTTATTCAGAATAAGTATTGCATTGTTCAATGCATATCCCCATAAAGAAATTGGAAGCTATGTGCGACTCATCATCGACCTTACCATGTCCAACAAAGTTTGGTTTCTCTCCGTTCGGACATATCGTTTAATAAGGTGTTCTGGGAGGAGTCCACTGTGAAAGAATACCATATTCTTTCAAGTAATCGAGAAACTCATTGCTTAAGTATTCTCCACCATTGTCCGACCGTAATGTTTTAATACTTATGCCGGTATGTTTTTCTACTTCATGTCGAAACTCTTTGAATTTCTCAAAAGTCTCCGACTTGTGTCTCATAAGATACACATAACCATAACGTGATGCAACATCCGTAAAGGTTACAAAGTATTCATATCCACCTCTAGCTTGGCTAGACAAGGGCCCACATACGTCACTATGAACGAGGGCTAATAGTTCGGTGGCACGTGTACCTTTACCGCTAAAAGGTGTTTTAGGCATTTTGCCTAATAAACAAGATTCGCAAACGTCATATGAATTTGGATCAAATCCGTCCAAGTACCCACTCTTCAAAAGTGTGGATATGTGAGTCTTGTTATTATGTCCCAGACGACAATGCCACATATAAGTTTCATATTTGTTACTTAATTTAAACTTTTGTTTGTTACATTATATGTTTGAGATTGATTTATATTCAAAATATAAAGACCATTATTCATATCAGCACTACATATCTCAATATCATTTTTATACACAAAACACCCAGTGTTTCTGAATACAAAACTATGCCCATATTAGGCTAATAAAGATACATAAATAATATTCTTAATCAAACTAGGTACATAATAACAGTATGATAGATTTAGTACATGTCCTGAGGGCAATTCTAAAATGTAGGTCCCAACAGCCAAAACGGAAACTCTAGTCCCATTTCCAACTCGGAGGTCTATCTCTCCTAAAGTCAGTCTCCTGGTAATCTGCAGATCATGCACATCAATACATATATGAGTACCACAACCAAAATAAAAAATCAAATTTTTAAAACTAGAAGTAGAAATGTTTATTTTTATAACAAATATACCTGAAGCCGGTGCCTTGCCCGCTTTGATTTCCTTCATGTGCACCTTGTACTCACGGCAGTCACGCTTCTGTTGGGTTTTCTAGGTCAAACCAAGATAAAATTAAGCAAAAAATCATGTGAATACGCAAAGTAAAGTAGCAGAAATTACTCACTTTGATCGGCTAAGTGGATGTATGAGATAACAAAATTCCAAGCCTTTGTGTTATGCTCCAAGCTCTCCTTTGATGTATGTTGAGCTTCCAATCTTAGAATCTTGAATTCCAAACTCATGGGAAAGGTTTCCATATCACCTTTGTATGTTTCTTTAATGTGCTAGCATTAGGAAAAATTTGCAACAAATTGTTTCCTTGTGATCTTGAAACTCTCGGCCAAGCCAAGAATTTGAGAGAGAATGAGAAGGCCATTCGGCCTTGGTAGAGAAAAAGAAAGATAATGCATGTTATGTATATTGTTTTTTCAAAATTGAAAGTCATATACCGAATAATAATAAAACGGTAAATGTCATTCAATCTATCACACTTGTGTGTTGCACAAGCAACCATCAAAATCCCATATACTTCTATCAACCAAAAGTTGATAAAGATGACTAGGTGATGTGACAAGTGTGGGCCCCACTTTAATTCAAAATCCGAGTGGGTCTTCATACACATTCAGAGCTCGGGTTTGTTAATTCTGAATTAACGAATTTTACGTTGCGACGTAATTAAATCAAATTTAATTAAATAATTATGCCTAGCAAAATTACTATTCACGTCGCTCGCGAATTAATTCTAAATTAATTTGTTCGCCCGAATTAAAATCCAATTTTAATTCCGTTATGAAATCTAATTTCATTTAATATATCGAATATATTATTTTATCGATTAATTCCAAATTATTCACTCTCTCTCTATTAATCAAATTTTATCCCGGATAAAATTCTTCGTAATTAATCCTAGATTAATTTTCTCTCTCTTCTAATTAATCACAGATTAATTATGTTCGAGTCATCCGTCATCGGTGAATCTTCAGGAAATGACCCATGAGATCCCTGGATATGTTGGCAGTAAATCCGGTCATCAGAATATCTGAATACGTGCGTACCTAGTACCACGTTCTTACCGATTTATAAGACATGGTTGGCTTCTAGCAAAACACCGTGCCTACCCAATTCTCCAGAAATATTCTTTTAAGGAATATGTAATCTATGTCAGGCGTAGTATACGTATTACTGTGTATTGCGATCCAGTATCGGATGTCACATGCTAGGCCTGGGCTAGAATTATGTCTGCCTCGTACGAAGCATATATCAGATCTCTGATAACTAGTCTCTATAATCAGATAATCATGACCTAGTCATATTATCCCGATGACTACAGTACTATAGAGTACTAGTTCAGTATCCTGCGTGATCATCATCTCGATATGATTGGAGTGATAATTCCATCTTGACATCACACCCAATACACTACGGTTTTCAATATACACAGAAGAGGCGTACACAGAACTTGTTAAAGCCCCGAATGACCAAAACCAAAGTATATTGATTGTCGCAAGTATTAGCGATGCAAGTCTCAGGTTAAGAACATCTACCCTGATTCGGACTCCCATAGACACGTAGTCATACTGCCAATGAGATTCCGAGGGGTCTATCCAGAGCGAAGCTATTTTCGTAACATCGGTAAACACAACCTCCTATTACACTTGCATAAGTATCCAATACTTAAATATATGAGAACTATGCCGTTATGCTCCCACAAACTCGCACAAGTGCAATACTAGTTTATTCCGCATTATCGATGTCCAGTCTTGATAATACTACGACTAGGGATTTTTAATGATTAAATCTTAGTGGATTAATATTGTCTCATATCTTATTAATCTGGTACTAATCATATGGACTTTTATCATTTATATATCCCGATAATCCAGTTACAAATGATAAAAGAGCAATTTCCTTTGTCATATAGTTAATTTATACAACAACATGTTCTGTACAGATAGTGATGATATGGGTCATAATTCTCAAATAGCTTCTAGTGACCCCGTTTTCCACACCGTAGGCAGACATCTTGGGATTTGTCCTAATCCTTCCTAGAAGAATTTGATGATTTGGCCTTGCCCTTCTTCTTCTTCTTCTTTACGCCTCCAATATGCTTTGGCCAAGCCTTGGCAGACTGAGATGTCGAAGCGAAGTGCGCTTCACACTTTTTTCCATTCAAAAGCTCTTTTTCTGCTTCACGCAGCATTGCCATCAACTCTCCAAGAGTATGGTCGTAGTTCATCATATTATAGTTCATGATGAACCCACTCCAGCTATCAGGAAGAGACTACAAGATCAAATCTATAGAAGTATTAGCCTCAAAGGTTATGCCTAGCTGACCCAGCTATTCGATGTCAACAATCATCTACAAACATGGTGCTCGATAGATGTACCCTCTGGCATTCGAGAGCGAAAAAGCTTCTTCTGCAATTCATACATTTACGATCTAAGGCTAGATTGATGAAGGTCCTTTAATTTTTCCATCATAATATATGGATCCATTCCCTTGTTCTGGTGATGAAATTGAGGGGTCATTGCAGCGAGCATGACAGATTGAGCAGTTGAGTTGTCATTACTATGAGTCTTCCAAAGCTTAAGCTCATGCGGTTGCTCAATTCCGGACTTAGGCCCGAGAGGTCTCTCTATTGTATAGAGCATCTTCTCAGCCCCTGGACAATCCTGAGGTTCATATCCCAGTCAGGAAAGTTTGCACCATTAAAGACATTTTTGCCCATGATAATGTCTCTAACGTTGATCTTTCCCGCCATCTTAATTGCAATAGTCTAACTATTTAATTAATGATTTTTGGGTACAGTCCAACTGTTACAATAAAAAATAATAAAATATTAGTGCAACTAATAAATATATAAAATGATGAAATAATTTGAAAGCGCGTATTGGCAAGTATTTGAACGAAATTGCAAATTCAATACTAGCCTCCCACTATTTTTCGGCGAGCCTATAACCCTCTGTTGAGTACTCGGGAAACCTAGTTTCCTAGTGGTCTAGGATCCCGTTAAATAACACACAACCTTGACTTTTGCCAACAAGCTGTATGATATTTAACTAGGTAGATCTCTAAGATCTATTGTATCTCATCCAATTCCTAGATCTGGTAGGTGGACCTCCAAGTCCGAAACATATATACAATATATATGCCAATATATCCAATATATTTTCGTAACATTTCCTCTGAATCAACTAAGCCTTGGCTTTGGCTCAACAAGCTTAATGGTTCTAGTTAAGCGGGACCCATTGACAGTGGGAAAGCTTTGTAATCCACGTCGATGAACAAGAAGTGACCTTGACTTTGGCCAACAAATCACAACTTTCCCAAGACATGCGATATGGAACAAAGCTTTCATGGTTCAAACACATCCGCGATGGACATTGATCTTGACTTTGGCCAACAAACCAATGCCAATCTTGGATCTTGAGAAAGAACCACTAAATGGAAGGAAAACGCTTAAAATTTGTTTGAGGGTTTTTCGCTTAAATTGGCAACCAATTATTATCTTTGATTAGGTCTCATCATACACCCTTAAGCATGCATTCTAAAAGCATAATAAGGCGCGAAATAAATAATAACGATATGCGGATGGATATTTAACAAATTGTTCCTAGAACAAATCTCTCCATTTCCTCTCCACGGCTAACACTATTCTAACTTCTACCCAATTACATAATACAATAAAGAAACCTCATTTACATTTAGGGGAATTGGTGGGAAGAGAATTATAAAGAGTCAAGAGATAAAGGCTGGACACGCAGGTCCAATTTAATAAATTCTAAATTTATTACAACTATTTCCAAAATTGCCCTCACCCATCTAATATCCATCTGATATACATTATTCATTCAATACATCCATGTATTCACACAAAGCATGTTATTCAATCAATCTAATCCAATTAATTAATCTTTGAATTAAGTGATCACCCAATGTTCAAACAACGATTTGATTTGCGCGAGTCCAACTCGTTTAAGAATAAGTACTCAAAGTGCGTATTCTTGAATTATATCGAACTACAATATTAAATCCAATTTAATTCGTATTCAATACTAATTCATATTTAATTCTAAATTAAATAATTACATTTAATAACATTCCTTTTCGACTTAGATTCTGAATCTAATCTTAATGGGTCTCAAAGGCACAATTAACATTAAGGGTGGCATAAAAGCCCGGGCCCGTCCGGCCCGGCCTGGGGCAAAAAAAGCCCGAGTCGGGCCCTAAAATGAAAGCCTGACACGGGCCCGGGCCGGGCTTTCCAATTTTTGCCCGGACCCGGCCCGGCCTGGGCTAAAATAAAAAAATTAATTATATATATATATATTTAATATATTTGTAGCATTTTTATTTATTTTTAGCATTTAAATTGTTAATTTATTATTGAAACTTGTGATTTATTTGTAAATTATCTTTATATATAGTGTAAATGTATTTTATATTTGTATTTTTTTAATTTTTTTTAAATTCGGGCAAAAAAAAAAGCCCTGGCCCGGAACACACCCGGGCCGGGCTTTTCCCAGACCCAGTCTTTTATTTTGTTGGCCGGGCTCGGGCCGGGTTGCCACCCTTAATTAACATCCAATGTCAACTTAATTAAAGTCCAATTGGCTTTTAATTAATTTGTTAAGGCATGGACTTTGGCAACCAAAGCCAAATAAGGAATCACTATTTGCCATAAAATTAATTTCGGCCCATTAGGCCCAATTAAATATTTAAAGGCCCATTTATTATATTTGGACTTAACAGAATGGTTTTAGGCCCAATTTGGATCCAATCCAATTGTCCTAAACCAACTTGTATCCAATCCAATTGTCCTAAACCAACTTGGCCCAACTAAGTCCATTAGGCCCAAATATAACAACATTAGCCCAATTCCAAATTAAAGACTGATTTATTAAATTATAATATTCCAAATATCATAATTTTTAATTAAAGTGTATAGCCATATGATGAGTGGTAAATGTATCTCTATTTCCCACTCATTTGACCTAATATTTTGTATAGATCATTGTGTTTTGTGAATATTTTATTGTGTTTTGTGTTATTTTGTAGATAAATAAAGTTTCAGCACATTCTGGAGGTGATTTGATGCAAAAATAGAGAAAAACGGACAAAGGGCAAAATTGTCATTTGGCGCGTCGCGACGCCTAACGTGCGCCGCTCCATGCTAACATGCACCGGGGACACGTGTCAGAATCTGAGAAGTTTGACTTTGCTAACGTGCACCGTGACACATGTCAACATCACAACCGATCTACTAACATGCGCCGTGCCACGTGTCAACATCCTATGGTGCCAACAGTCGCCATCGCCACGTTTCAGCCACGTCATCGACATGTCAGCAGAAGACTAGGAAACTTTGCCACATCACCACCACGTCATCATCAACCAATCAAAGCGCTTCACATGTCACAATCCTACGATGACGACAATCGTTATCGCCATGTCAACGCCATATCATCGCCACATCATTACGACGTCAGCTGAATTATTGAATTAATCATCCAAAATGCCACATCATCGAATAAGAATCTCGGCGGACCAATCACAGCGTGACACGTGTCCGCATCGCGACGCAGAGACCTTATTGACGCCTATAAATTCAGCTCGAAATTTCAGTTTCAGACGTACATTCCTCTATGTAATTCTCTGAATAAATAAGGAGTTTGTATCTAGTTTTCTTTTAATTCAGTTTTGTAATTAATTTTTATTTACTTTTTGTAATAGTAATTTACTTTCTTTACTTTTTCATTTTTACTATTTAGCTATGAGGAGGTAACTTCCCCCGCTGGGGAAAGGTAAAACTTTTATTACTGCTTTTAGATTAATCTCCCTAATTATAATATATTAACAACTTAAAATTTGACTTAACAAGGATACCGCTATATTGGTCGGTTGGCAATCAATTATAAACTGGTTTTAATTTGACTAAGCAAGGATACCACATGGTTGGTCGGTTGGTAATTTACCGCCTATATGGCTGGTTTATGGACAAATATTGATACCGCCTTTATGGCAGGTCGGACTTAATTTCACTTAATCATGTTACCGCCTATATGGCTGGTTGATAATGTTATCACAAGTTAATATATTATATTAAGGGAGATATCTAAAATAGTAGTGGTAAAAGTAGATCCTTTAACTCTAACATTTTATTTTATTGTATTTTACTTTTCAGTATTTACTTTACCGCATTTACTTTTCAGCATTTTACTTTATGTCTTTTATTTTTAAGTTTTTACTAGCCCTAGTTATGTGTTGTAACTAAGTTATTTATATGGGGTTGTGATGAATTTTAATATCACTGGTTTATAAGTGGTTATTTTATAGTTTGGGTAATTTAAAGGTTTACTTATTAAGTTTTAAGCTTAATACGTCTTGTTAACTGGCCACTAATAAGATTGATCTGGTAAATCTAAAATAAACTTGACAAAGGAATTTTAGGTTTCAGCCTGAAACTTAATAGCCTACGATCTTGCTTGAAGATAGATAACCATTTAATAGATTTCCTTACAGGATAGACATATACCTGTCGGGCGGGGGTAACCACAATTGGAGCTTAAACTTAATGAATCTAGGTAATTTGGTTGACATAGACATATGGTTCAATTGGGTTATACTGGGTATTTGCATCTGACCATCAACATAGGCTTTTGCATAATTTCGTGTTCCAGGTTAGTAAACCGATATATTACACAAACATGAAATAACCACTTCATCTTTTAAATGATATTGGAAAGATTCACAACCCTGGATATTTTCTTAAGATTGAATTTTATTTAATTTAATTTTGAGCAATTTTATTTACTTATTTTTAAGTTTAAAATCATCACCATTTCAAATCAATCAATCAATCTTTTAGATACTAGTAATCATTTGACCTCATAAAATTAATAGATTAGGTATTAAGTCCTCGTGGGATCAATACTTTTTATACTATTTCAACGATACGTGAGCTTTCGTTATACGTGTGTGATTATGCCGGTCAAGTTTTTGGCGCCGTTGCTGGGGACTTATTTATCTTTCACTATTAGTTTTGAGGTTAGATACCTTTACTTGTATCAAATTTTCTATTTGCTTATTATTTCTGTTTTCTTGTGTTTCAGGTTCTCATACACTACATGAGATGAACCAGAAGCTTTGAACGTCGACCGCTTGACCCTGAAATTGAAATAACCATCAGACAGTTGAGAAAGGAAAGACGTGAAGGCCAAGAAGCTTTAGTCAACATGGAACCTGAACCTTTGGAGGTTTAACCACCAATTCCCATTTGAGACAGAACCATTCCGGTGGTAGATGGCTTCATTTCCTGTATTGTACTTCCTCTCTTACCAGAAAATACGTGTGACATCAAAATATGCATTCAGATGATTCAATAGTCAGTTCAGTTTGGGGGAATGCATCTGAAGATCCTAATGCCCACATCAGCAACTTCCTGGAAGTTTGCGGCACTTTCAATTACAACCGCGGAGCTGAAGAAGTAATGAGACTGCGGGTTTTTCCATATTCCTTGAAAGACATAGCAAAAGCTTGGCTATATTCACTACCAACTGGTTCCATCACAACTTGGAACAATCTAGCCACCAAATTCCTTGCAAAGTACTTTCCACCAGCCAGAACAAACAAGCTAAGGAATGACATCACATCCTTTGTACAACTTGATTCAAAAACTCTATACGAAGCTTGGGAAAAGTATAAAGATTTGCCACGGAAATGTCCTCACCGTGAAATTCCAAAATGGCTTCAAGTCCAAACTTTCTATAATGGACGTTCTGGACTGATGAGAACCACAATTGATGCTGCTGCTGGAGGAGCTTTGATGGAAATAGGAGAAGATCAAGCCTGAGACCTAATCAAAGAAATGGCCAACAAAAATTCCTTGTGGCCAACAGAAATGAGCATGATTCAAATAATTGCAGGAATTTATGAAGTTGGAGCCAATATAGCAGTCAGGGTCAAACTGGATCAGATATGTAAATTCATGGAGACTCTCAGCACACAAAGCAATATTGGAGCCACAGGTTCACCTTTTGGAGGAGCACTAGAACCAAACCAACTTGAAAAAGAACCAGGAGTTTGAAAAATTAACCAGAAATGAAAGAATGGATTGCAGAGATGTTCAAAAAGCAACAAGCAGCATATGATGCTATTTTTCAGAGCCAATCTGCTTCCATTAAAGCACTAGAGAATCAAATTGGACAGCTGGCCAATGCTGAGAGTTACAGACCGCCAGATAATCTTCCCAGCAACACAGAACCAAATCCAAGGAACATTGGGAATGAGCAATGTCATGCCATCATAATAAAAAGCAGTACTGAAGTAAATAAATATGATGGAGTCAAGGCAACTACTGAGGAAGTTCCTAAAGAAAGTAGTGAAGTAGTTCCACAAATGGAGGAAAAAGAAGCAAAGGAAAAAGACCAAATCACTACACCTCCACCTTTTCCACAACATCTTCAGAAAAACAAACTGGACAAGCAGTTTGCTCGATTCTTGGAGATTTTCAAAAAGCTGCATATTAACATCCCATTTGCAGAAGCCTTGAAACAAATGCCCAGCTATGTCAAATTCATGAAAGACATTATTTCATGAAAATGGAGATTGGGAGATTACGAGACGGTAGCATTATCAGAAGAATGCAGCGCTATCATTCAGAGGAAGCTTACTCCAAAATTGAAAGATCCTAACAGTTTTACCATTCCTTGCATCATAGAAGAGCATAACTTCGGTAGGGCTTTATGTGATCTAGGTGAAAGTGTTAACTTGATGCTTTTTTTCTATTTTCAGGAAATTGGAGATTGGAGAAACAATGCCCACCTCAGTCTCTCTACAACTTGCTGATAGAACGCTCGTATTTCCGAGAGGTGTAGTTGAAGATGTGCTGGTCAAGGTTGACAACTAGCAGATTTTTTTGTCCTTGATATGGATGAAGATGCAGACGTGCCAATCATTCTCGGGAGACCGTTCTTGGCTACAGGTCGAACTATTATTGATGTAAAAAAATGAGAATTAACCATGAGGGTACAGGACCAAGAAGTAACATTCAATATTTTCAAGGCCATGAATTTCCCATATGATGAAAAGAATGAGGAATGTTTCAAACTTGATGTGATACATAGTACTATCCAGAACTCCAATGCAATGCAAATTCCTACCTGTCAATTGTCTGTGGAGCCTGAAGATAAAGTGTTCTGCGTACTGAAGAAGCCTATTCTTGTACTACAAGTAACAGAAGAGGAACAATTCCACCAACTCAAAGAATTAGAGTAATTTCACATACAGCCTTTTGAGAATGCCAAATTTTACAAAGAAAATGCCAAGAAGAGGCATGATGAGAAATTAGTGCGCATAAAACTGAAACCATGGTAGAAGGTACTATTAAACAAATCAAGGGTGAAACTCTTCTCATGGAAGCCAAAATCACGGTGGTCAGGTCCATTCCTAATCACTCAGGTTTTACCATATGGAGCTGTTGAGTTACTGGATCCCAACACCAACGAAACATTCAAGGTTAACAGTCAGCGTGTCAAGAACTACTGGGGAGAATCATTTAAGCGACAAAAAGAAAGTGTCAAACTTTCAGATCCAGCCTAACGTTCGAGAAGTCACGTCTAGCTAACGACGTTAAGCTTAACTCTCGCAGCGAGGCAACCCATGCAATTTGTGTATATATTATGATCTGGTGTGTTTAATTTTTGCAGGTAAAGTCATTTCACGATGGAAGAAGCTCTCGCAAATCTTCACAAGCAATTCCCTTCTCTCCCTCAAAAATCTCTGATGAAAGTTTACAAAGCTCGTTTGGAACGGATGAGACTACTGATGATCAAAGGTATTCCAACGGATATTCGTTGGATTAATGAAGCACGAGTCTGATTGGTAGGGGAGTCCTCTGATCCATTTATTTCACATATGCCTGGTTTAGGAATAAGCACCTATGCTAAAAAGATAAGAGCCAAAAGAATGTGTGGTTGTTATAAATGTGCTCGTATGTTTTGTGATACTCGTTGTCGTTATTTAGGAATGGTGTCTGATAACCGTGAAGATAAGATTAATTTCATTAGGGATAGCTTGAGTAAGGAGTCTTTGGATGACATATCTAAAACTCTTGATACACATCATATGTGTATCACGAAATTCATGTGTTATATGCACAATTCCAAAAGGAAAGACAACAGTTAAGTCTCGGGAATCTGACTCAAAAAGACCTTGTTTGCCAATTTATTAGAAAATTGGATGGGAAGTTTGTCCCTAACGCATAGACGTCAATCAAGCCGCTACGTTTCTTGTAAATATTATATCTCTTTGTCTTTTCCTAATAATTGTAATTTGTTTTGTTGTTTTCTTTTATTTTCTCCGACAGGATCCAGACCTTTTTGACCTTTCCCGATTTATATTTCTGTTAACTAATAATTGTCATTTGGCACATACTAGTGCTATTATTACTTAACCCTTTTCAGGTATTATAAATTCAACTCATCATTGCACTTTTGAAGGCATCCAGAGCTGAGAAAGAAATACGTAAATATGGAAGCCACTTCAAGAAAACGAGTTGAAAACATCTGTGTATTTTGCGGTACTAGTGTTGGTGTTAAACCCCAATACGTAGTGGCAGCACAAGAATTGGGTCGAGTCTTAGCTGCAAGGAATATGCTCTTAGTATATAGCGGTTGAAATCTTGGACTTATGGGGATCGTTTCAAAGGCCGTACAGGAAAGAGGCAGTCAAGTCTCTGGAATCATTCCAAAACCTTTGGCGGAAGAAAATCTTATTAGACCATCAGACAGAAAAGAACTAATTGTGCCAGGTATGTCTGAACGACTGGTAGAAATGATTAATTGTGCTCATGCTTTTATTTCTTTGCCAGGTGGCTTGGGTATAATGGAGGAAATCTTTACAGTATTATCTTAGGCGAACTCGAACATACACCAGAAACCGCTTGGACTGTACAACATTGAAGGATTTTATTATTTTCTTTGTGTATTTCTTGATGATGCCCGAAGAAATGGGTTCGTGACAAAACCTATGAAAGAACTCATCTTTACTGCCAGAACTGCTCCGGATCTAATTGACCAACTCTTAGCCTTTGAACCAGAAATTGACCCTATCATTTCAAAGATAAATTGGTCCGAGAACGATCATGGTAAGAGTCATTGGATTAATCTGGATCTTAACCTTTAACTTTTCGTGTAGAATTTCAGTTAACCAGGTACTATCTTCATAACTCTTCTTCTACTTAAGACATTGGGGATAATGTCTCATTTAGGTTTGGGGGAGGGAATTAGTTGATTAGTATCTTATTTTTAGTTTGTGTGTTGTTTTTATTTTTAGTCCAAAATTTTTCGAAAAAATAAAAAAATTTGAAAAATTTTACAAAAAATTTATATATATATATATATATATTGTGTTTTTGTGTTTTTAATTTGATTAATCGGGTGAAATTGGTGAGAGATTGCTGTGTAAAGAATTCCCACTATTCAGCGTTCTAGTTTAATTAGAGGAAGCATCTATGAGAAGTGATGGAGTAAAAAAAAAATTTAATCTGAGATCTGAGTTATTAAGTTTGAAAGGGTGTTTAAACACCTAGTGTCCTAAAGCCAACTGGTTTGGGAGTTACTAACCCAAAGCTCGCTACATGGATCAAGGATGTTGCAAATATATATATATATATATCTGAAGTCTGAGTAATTAAGTTCGTCGGGGTGTCTTAACACCTGGTGCCCTAAAGCCAACTGGTTTGGGAGCCACCGAACCAACACTCGCTACATAGATGAAAGATATTGTTTATAAATAAAAAAATCAAAAAAATCAGAAAAAAATCAGAAAAATTATTCCATTGCTGCAAAATGTTGTGAGTTCTGATAAAACTTTAGGACACAAATATTACTCTCTTTTCAACTGCACTTGTGACTGTTGTGGGCAAAAATGAGTTGATTAATATTTTCTTGGTTGTGTATATGGAGAATGGTATATATAATCAGAGAATTTACTTATTCGTTAATTTAGAAAGAAATAAAACAACTAGTGACATGGAGTATATGTTTCACCTTATTAGTCACCAACTTCTTTATTCTATTTTCTCTTGTCTTTTTGCTTTTCTGTGCATTAGTTTTACTATCATTTTACTTTTGTAAAATGTTTGTGGGTATTATTGCTGTAAACCCTCACGAGACTATAACTCGTCCATTAGGGACACCTAAAGGCTTGTTGCATATGATTAAATGCAACTGTGATCCCTACGAAAGTGGCTTAGCTTAAATTTATTTTTAGGATTTTATGTTTTGCTCGAAGACTAGCAAAATGTTAGCTTTGGGGGTGTGATGAGTGGTAAATGTATCACTATTTCCCACTCATTTGACCTAATATTTTGTATAGATCCTTGAGTTTTGTGAATATTTTAATGTGTTTTGTGTTATTTTGTAGATAAATAAAGTTTCAGGACATTCTGGAGGTGATTTGGAGCCAAAACAGTGAATAACGGAAAAAAGGGCAAAATCGTCATTTGGCGTGTCGTAACGCCAAACATGCGCCGCTCCATGCTAACATGCGCCGGGCACACGTGTCAGAATCTGAGAAGTTTGACTTTGCTAATGTGCACCGTGACATGTGTCAACATCACAGTCGATCTGCTAATGTGCGTCGTGCCACGTGTCATCATCCTATGGTACCGACAATCGCCATCGCCACGTGTCAGCCATGTCATCAACATGTCAGCAGAATACCAATCAACTTTGTCACGTCACCGCCACTTCATCATCAACTAATCAAAGCGCGCCACGTGTCACAATCCTACGGTGTCGACAATAGCTATTGCCACGTGTTGCCACGTCACTGCCATGTCATTGCCGCGTCACTGCCACGTCAGCTTAATTATTGAATTAATCATCCCAAATGCCACATCATCGGATAAGAATCTCGGCGGACCAATCGCAGCGTGACACGTGTCTATGTCGCGCCACAAGAATAACTTGCGCATTGTGACGCATAGACCTTATTGACGCCTATAAATTCAGCTCCAAATTTCAGTTTCAGACGTACCTTCCTCTCTGTAATTCTCTGAATAAATAAGGAGTTTGTATATAGTTTTATTTTAATTTCAGTTTTATAATCAATTTTTATTTACTTTCTGTAATAGTCATTTACTTTCTTTACTTTTTCAGTTTTTACTATTCAGCTATGAAGAGGTAACTTCCCCCAGCTAGGGAGAAAGGTAAAACTTTTGTTACTGCTATTTAGACTACTTAAAATTTGACTTAACAAGGATACCGCTATATTGGTCGGTTGGTAATCAATTATAAACTGGTTTTAATTTGACTAAGCAAGGTTACAACATGGTTGGTCGGTTGGTAATTTACCGCTTATATGGTTGGTTTATTGACAAATATTGATACCGCATTTATGGCAGGTCGGACTTAATTTGACTTAATCAGGTTACTGCCTATATGGCTGGTTGGTAATGTTATCACAAGTTAATATATTATATTAAGGGAGATATCTAAAATAGTAGTGGTAAAAGTAGATCCTTTAACCCTAACATTTTATTTTATTGTAATTTTACTTTTCAGTATTTACTTTACCGCATTTACATTTCAGCATTTTACTTTATGTCTTTTATTTTTAAGTTTTTACTAGCCCTAATTATGTGTCGTGACTAAGTTAGTTATATGGGGTTGTGATGAATTTTAATATCACCGGTTATAAGGGGTTATTTTATAGATTGGGTAATTTAAAGGTTTACTTATTAAGTCTTAAGCTTAATACGTCTTGTTAACTGGCCACTAATAAGATTGATCTGGTAAATCTAAAATGAACTTGACAAATGAATTTTAGGTTTCAGCCTTAGACTTAACAGCCTACGATATTCCTTGAGGATAGATAACCATTTAATTGATTTCCATACAGGATAGACATATACCTGTCAGGTGGGGGTAACCACAATTGGAACTTAACGTTAACGAATCCATGTAATTTGGTTGACATAGACATATGGTTCAATTGGGTTATACTGGGTATTTGCATATGACCATCGATAGAGGATTTTGCATAATTTCATGTTCCAGGTTAGTAAACCGATATTTTACACAAACATGAAATAACCACTTCATCTTTTAAAAGATATTGGAAAGATTCACAACCCTGGATAGTTTCTTAATATTGAATTTTATTTAATTTAATTTTGAGTAATTTTATTTACTTCTTTTTAAGTTTAAAATCATCACCATTTCAAATTAATCAATCAATCTTTTAGATACTAGTAATCATTTGACTTCATAAAATTAATAGATTAGGTATTAAGTCCTCGTGCGATCGATACTTTTTATACTACTTGAACGATACATGCGCTTGCATTATACGCGTGTGATTATGCCGGTCACCATAATTAATTAGTTAAATTAACATTTCCAAAACACCAATTTAATTAATTAATCATGCTTTATCATTTTCAATTCATGTCCAACATAATTGAAGCAAAATCAACCTCCAACATGCTTCCAATACTCACGGCATTCATGCATTCTTATATCCAATTTTGATTTTAAAATCCAATTAAATCACAAATCAATATACACATGCATTTAAACACATCCAATGGTCTAAAATTCAAAATCACTATGAGCTACAAGGGTTCAATACATTCGGCCATCATAAGGTAATTAGGGAAAAATTATCTAATCAATTTTTCTCCAAATTAATCATGCATAACTCTAAGTTATCATTATCTAAACATATCCAAACACTCAATTGACGAAATCATTCCAAGCAAAAATACCCAAATTCAAGTTTATGAACCCTAATCCATTTCATGCTTAATTTGGCTCTGATACCATTGTTGGGTTCTCCTAGAACATGCCAAGGATCTATTAAGCATAAACATGTGTGAATAATCAAAGTAAGATTGCGGAAAAATACTTACAATGATCGGTTATGGAGGATGTGGAGATAACAAAAATTTTCAACCTTTGTGTAGTGCTCCAAGCTCTCATTTGTATGAATGGTTTAGCTCCAAGCTTGATCTTTGAATTCCAAAGTCAAGGTAATAGTTTCCCTATCACCTTTGTTGACTTATTTGTGTGCTAGCAATGAAGAAATTTTGAAACAAATTTCTACAATGGAGAAGGAAGCTCACGGCTTGGGAGGAGAGAAGAGAGGATTTTTTTTGTTTTGTTAATTTTGATTTCTAAAATCTAAAACTAATTATGAAAGTCAAACCCTTAAAGTTGGTATATGTTTTACAAAAAGCAAAAACAAAGTGTTGGAGGGAAAATTGCATTTAATGCCTCCAACCACTTCCATCACTCAAGTTGTGTTGGGTTTTCTAGGTAAAACAAAGACCAATTTAAGCATTTAAAAGTGTGAATACCACAAAGTTAAGTTGCGAAAATACTCACTTTGATCGGATTTGCGATGCGTTGAACATCAAAAATTTCTTCAAGCTTTTCCTTCATGGATGACTTTCGGCCAAGCTTGATCTTTGTGCTTTCCAAGCTCCAAGCTTTGTGTGTGATTCCATGCTCAAGGGTTTGTTTCCCTATCACCTTTGGATGACTCTTTATGTGCTAGCATAAGAAAAATTTGCCACAAATCTTCCTTGTTCTTGCTTGTTGTTCTCGGCAAAGAGAAGCAAAATTGAGAGAATTTGGCCCTTGGCCGAATTGGAGAGGAGAAGAGAGCGAGAAGAAAAAATGTGTTGTGTATTTGGTTTTTGAATTCAAAAATCAAAATACCAAAAGTCAATTACCATTTCCCAAAAAGGTACAAGGACATCACATCACTCAAAGTGACAAGACATCCATCAATTGAATGACTAATGATGTGACGCGTGATGTGACTTATGGGCCACACTTGAATTCGAAATACGAGTGGGCCTGCAAACACTCCCGGGCTCGGTTTCGCTAATTCCGAATTAACGAATTTTTCGTTACGACGTAATTAAATCAAATTTAATTAAATAATTTTACCTAGCAAAATTACTATTCACGTCGCTAGTGAATTAATTCTAAATTAACTCGTTCGTCCGAATTAAAATAAAATTTTAATTCCGCGTCGAAATATAATTTCAATTTAATATATCGAATATATTATTTATCGATTAATTCCAAATTAATCGTTTTCTCTCTTTAAATAGTATTTTATCCCACATAAAATATTTCCGTAATTAATCCTAGATTAATTTTCTCTCTTTAATAATTAATCCTAGATTAATTATGTGCGAGTCATACATCATCGGTGAATCTTCGGGAAGCGACCCATGAGATCCCTGGATATGTTGGCAGTAAATCTGGTCGTCCGACTATCCGAACACGTACGTACCTAGTACTACATTTTTACCGATTTACAAGACATGGTTGGTTTCTAGCAAAGCACCGTGCCTACCCAATTCTCCAAAATATTCTTAAAGGAATATGTAATCTATATCAGGCGTAGTATACGTAGTATTGCGTATTGTGATCTAGTATCGGATGGTCACATGCAAGGCCTGGGGCTGGAATTGTGTCTGCCCCGTACGAAGCATATATCAGATCTCTGGTAACTAATCTCTATTATCAGATAATCATGACCTTGTCATATTATCCCGATGACTGCAGTACATAAGAGTACTAGTTCCGTATCCTACGTGACCATCATCTCCACTATGATTGGAGTGATACCTCCATCTTGACATCACACCCAATACACTACGATTCTCAATATACCCAGAAGAGACTTACATAGAATCGGTTAAAGCCCTGGACGACTAAAACCAAAGTATATTGATTGTCGTAAGTATTAGCGGTGTAAGTCTGAGTTTAAGACCAAATACACCTACCCTGATTCGGACATCCATAGACACATAGTCATACTACCAATGGAATTCCGAGGGGTCTATCCAGAGCGAAGCTGTTTACGTACCATCGGTAAACACAACCTCATATTACACTTACATGAGTATCCAATACCTAAATATATGAGAACTATGTCGTTATGCTCCCATAACGCGCACAAGTGTGATACTAGTCTATTCCGCATTATAGATTGTCCAATCTCGATAATACTACGACTATGGATATTTTAATGATTAAACCTTAGTGGATTGATACTATCTCATATCATCTCAATCCAGAACTAATCGTAAGGACCTTTTATCATTTATGTATCCTGGTAATCTAATTACAAATGATAAAAGAGCAATTTCCTTTGTCACATAGTTAATTTGTACAACAACACAATGTTCTGTATAAATAGTGATTTTATGGGTCATAATTGTCTAACAATCTCCCACTTGGCCTATAGTCAATCACTCAAGTGTCATACACTTGAGCTATGTACGGGTCGCTCAAACTTCTGCTGAGAAACTGCTTTAGTCAGCGGATTTGGAAAGTTATCATCTGATGTGATTTATTCGATCATCACATCGCCACGATGTATGATCCGAATGAATCAGATGAATAGTTGAAGTATATACTTGGATCGTTGATGAGACTAAAAATTCTTTAGCTTGGGCTGTAGCCTAGCTCAGCTGCTAACATAATTACTCCTAATCCAATTAGGATTATTAAGATCCAAATGGCTTCTATTGCTGCCTCAGCTGCAGCAATGTTCCACTTTTGTTGTTTATTCGGTAACAGTATCTTGCATGGAAGATTTCCAGTTCACTGTTCCGATATTCAATGATGACCTTGCAATGATGAAACTTGCAATGATGAACCCAATCACTTTAAGTTCTCATTCTCCATAGCTTAAGAAAGCATCCTTAGTTCATCTAAGATACTTAAGGATGTTCTTAACATCAATCCAGTGATTATCACTCGGATTGGCCTGATTGTGACTCCATATGCTCAAAGCATATGAGACACTAGGTCGCGTACATTTATTTCAATGTACGAGTTCTCGGAGAGTGCCAACAACGTTTAGATCTATCTTAGTAGATCTTTATTCCTAGAATAAAGGTTCTCTCTCCCAAGTATTCTACGGAGAATTTTCATGAAAGCCAAGCTTTCACCGATTGTTAATATGGGAATGTCATTTCCAAGAAATGATATGTCATCATTATTTAGGACATTCACTGTCAGTGCGCTCCCACTAACCTCCTTATATACACAAGAATCATTTTCATTTTGAATTAAATTATATACCATTATGATTACATCAAAACGATAGTTCCAAAAACTCAATGCTTACTTCAATCCATGAATGGATCGATTAACCTGCAAACCTTGTTTGCTTGTTTTGGTACGACAAAACCGTCAGGATGTTGTAAACATCCTCCAAAAGGTTTCTGTTAAGGAAAGTGATTTTGACATTCAGCTGCCACATTTCATAAATAAAACATGTAGCATTAGCAAGCATTATCCAAATGGATTTAATCATGGCAACATATAAGAGGTTTCATCGTAATCGACATAATGTTGATAATGATACCTTTTCGCTACAAGCCTAGCTTTGTACGTTAGTATGTTGCCTTCTATGTATATCTTCCTTGAAGACTTATATATTACCAATAGGCACAATGCCTTCTGGTACATCAATCAGTGTCCAAACTTGGTTGGTATACATGGAATCAATTTCGGACATCATGGCACTTTGCCATATTAGGGTGTCGATACCTCGTATCACTTCCTCATCCGTGGTCGGTTTGTATTCCTCAATAAGATAACATCTTTATAAGGTGAGATCAGAAACCCATACCTCCCAGGTTGTTTTATAACTCTCTCCGCCTTACGCGGTTCTTGTGTATTCGAAGAATATGGTACAGTTTCATCCTTGATGAACTGTTTGTGTTCCATTAAGTAATCGGTGCCTGGAACAGTATTACTCTGATTTTCATCGAGTTTTACTTTCCTCCCACTTACCACTGCATATAAGTATTCCTCTTAGGAAAATCGCATGGAGAGCAACAATTAAAATTTTCTCTTGTGAGTTGTATAGCCTAGGATAACCCACAATTAGGCACTTATCCGATTTGAGTTTTAGTTTGGTATCATTCAAACATATGCCTAGCATTCCCAAATCTTCAGGAATGAGAAAACCATGTTTCTTTCCTGTTCATATCTAATATGAAATCTGTCAAACAGATTTTCATGGAACCTTATTCAAAATAAGTATTGCACTGTTTAATGCGTATCCCTAGAAGGAAAATGGTAGCTCAGAGCGACACATGATTAACCTTACTATGTCCAACAAGGTTCGGTTTCTCTGTTCGGACACATCGTCAAATTGAGGTGTTCCGAGAGGAGTCCATATTGAAAGAATACTATACTCTTTCAAGAAATTGATAAACTTATTGTTTAAGTATTTTCATCACAGTCCAATCGTGGTGTATTAATACTCTAGCCGATCTGTCTATCTACTTCGTGTCGAAACTCTTTGAATTTATCAAAAGTTTCCGATTTATGTTTCACAAGAAACACATAACCATAACGCGATGCCACATCTGTAAAGGTTACGAAGTATTCATATCCACCTCTAGCCTAGCTAGACATGGGCCCACTTACGTCACTATAAACGAGGGCTAACAGATCGGTGGCACTTAAAGTAAAAGGCGTTTTAGGCACTTTGCCTAATAAACTAGATTCGTAGACATCATTTGAATTAGAATCAAATCTGTCCTGATATCCACTCTTCAAAAGTGTGGATATACGAGTCTTGTTAATGTGTCCCAGACAACAATGCCACAAATAAGTCTCATATGATTAATTCAGTTTGAGCTATTTGTTTGTCATGTCATATGTTTGAGATTCATTTATATTCTAAATATAAATACTGTTATTCACATCAAATGTGCTTATCTCAATATCATCTTTTTAAAATAAAACACTTTAGTGTTCTAGAATATAAAGGTATACCCGCAACGAGCTATACTATGATATAGAGATAATGTTTCTAGTCAAACAAGTTACATTATAACAGTGTCCTAATTTAAGTATATACCCGAAGGGTAGTTCCTAAACTTAGGTTTCTACGGTTAAAACAATGACTCTCGTCCCATTTCTAACTCGTAGATTAATCTCAACTGATGTCAGTCTCCTGCTTATCAGCAGATTCTGCACATCAGTACATATATATTTACCACATCTAGTATCAAAAAATCGAATTTAGAAACTAGTAGTGAACATGTTTATGACAAACATGCTTGAAGCCGGAGCCTTGCCCCACTTTCACTTCCTTCATGTCTGCCTTGTCCATACAGCAGTCACGCATCCAGTGACCCCGTTTTCCACAGTTGAGGCAGACATCTTGGGATATGTCCTTTGTCTTCCTAGAAGACTGTGATGATTTTGTCTTTACCCATTTTAGAAGCTCTAGCTGTGCCTCCTAGAGTATAGTCATCAACTTTCCAAGAGATTTCACTTGTTTTATAATGAACCTGCCCCAAATTTCGGGTAGAGACTATAAGATCAAATCTTTGGTAGTATCGCCCTCGTAGGTAATGCCTAGCTAACCTAGCTGATCGATGTCAGCAATCATCTGCGACACCTAGTGCTCGACAGATGTACCCTCTGACATACACGAGCTAAAAAGATTCCTTGTGCAATTTGTACTTCTAAGATTTAAGAATAAATCTATGAAGATCTTTAATTTCATCATCAAGGTATAAGGATCTAATCTATAATTCTGACGACGAAATTAAATTGTCATTGCGGTAAGCATAATGGATTGAGCACTAAAGTTATCATCATATGAATCTTCCAAAGATCATGTCCTACTATTCGCTCAACTTCGGGCTTAGGCCCAAAAGGTTGTTCTATCAAATAGAATAACTTCTCAGTTCCCAAGACTATCATGAGGTTTTATTCCCAATCTGAAAATTAAAGCCGTTAAAAGACATTTTTACCCAAGTGTATGTTTTAAACATTAATCTTTCAGTTATCTTGATTTCTATAGTCCATCTATCCAATCAACGATTTCAGGTACTATTAAATATAAGGATTACTATAGTCTAACTATATAATCAACTATAATTTAATTGGTTAAATTCAAATATATTGATTACTATAATCCAATTATATAATCAACTATAAATTGAAGTATTTTGAATACAGTCCAACTGTTTTAGTTAAAACAACGATATTAGTCCAACTAATATTTATTTAAGTATTGACGAAAAATTGAAATGAGCGCATATTTGCAAGTATCTAAACAAAATTGCAAATTTAATACTTGCCTCCCACTATTTTTCGACGAGCCTTTAACCCTCTGTTGAGTACTCGGGAAACCTAATTTCCTAGTGGGCTATGATCTCATTAAATAACACACAACCTTGACTTTGGCCAACAAATTGTATGATATTTAACTAGGTAGATCTCTAAGATCAATTGGATCTCATCCAATTCCTGAATCCAGTAGGTGGACATCCAAGTCCGAAACATATATCTTATATATGCCAATATATCCAATATATTCTCTAACCTTTTTCCTATGAATCAATTAAGCCTTGGCTTTGCCACAACAAACTGAATGATTCCAGTTAAGCGGGACTCATTGACTTTGGAAAGCTTCGTAATCAATGTCGATGGACAAGAAGTGATCTTGACTTTCGCCAAAAAATCACAACTTGGACAAGACATGCGATATGGAACAAAGCCTTTATGTTTCAAACACATCCGCGATGGACAAAGGCCTTGACTTTGACCTACAAACCAGTGCCAATCTTGGATCTTGAGAATAAATCATTCAATGGAAGGAAAAACGATTAATATATGTTAAGGGTTTTTCGCGTAATTGGCAACCAATTAATTATCTTTGTTAAGGTCTCATCATACACCCTTAAACATGCCTTCTAAAAACATAATAAGGCGTGTAAATAAATTTAATAATGATATGCAGATGGATATTTAAAACACTTTGTTCCTATAATAAATCTTTCCATTTCCTCTCTCCCGCTAGCACAAATCTTACGTCTACCCAATTACATAATACTTCTAAAGAAACCTCATTTACATTGAGGGGAATATGTGAGAAGATAAATACAAAGAATCAAGAGGTAATAGGCTTGACACGCAGGTCTAATTTAATAAATTCTAAATTTATTACAACAATTTCCTAAATTTCCCTCACCCATCTAATATCCATCTGATATACATTATTCATACATCACATCCATGTATTCACACAAAGCATGTTATCAATCAATCTAATCTAATTAATTAATCTGAAATTAATGACCATCCAATGTTCAAACAACGATTTGATTTTGCGCGAGTCAAACTCGTTTTAAGAATAAGTACTCAAAGTACGAATTCTTGAATTATATCAAACTACAATGTTAAATCCAATTTAATTTGTATTTAATACTAATTCTTTATTTAATTCTAAATTAAATAATTACACTTTTTTTTAATGTGCTTTTACGACTTAGATTTTAAATCTAATCTTTACGGGTCCCAAAGCCCAATTAACATCCAATGTCAATTTAATTAAAGTCCAATGAGCTTTCAATTAATTTCTTAAGGTATGGACTTTGGTCAATATGGGTCAAACCCAAATACCAAAGCCCATTTAAGGAATCACCCTTATTTGCCAAGAAACCAATTTAGGCCCATTAGACCCAATTAAAATATTAAAGGCCCATTTAATTATATTTGGACTTTATGGATATGGTTTTGGGCCCAATTGGATCCAACCAATCAACCTAAACCAAACTTGGCCTAACCAAGCCCATTAAGCCCAAATACAACTTTATAAGCCCAATTCCAAATTAAGCTCAATTAATTAAATTACAAAATTCCAAATTTCACAATTAAATTGATCAAAGTGCATTAGCCATAATTAATTACTTAAATCAACATTTCTAAAACACCAATTTACTTAATTAATTATGCTAATCATCATCAACACATGTCCAACATTATTGATGTTGATTTCTATTATTTGTCCCAAGGAAAGATTAAGCATTTAAAATACAACAATGAATATATATAAAAGATGAAGTATGGCGGAATCATACTTACAATGCTTTAGTGATGAAGAAAACCGAACTAAAAGTGGAAGCTCCAAGGTTGATGATTTTCGGCCAAGGAAGACAAGTAGTGGAAAGCTCCAAGCTTTAAGTATTCCAAGCCCTAAGGTAGTTTCCCTATCACCTCCTTTGATTCCTTGCTTGTGCTAGCAAAAATGGAGAATGAGAAAACAATTTTCTGCCTTGTTGGTGCAGCTCACGGCGTGAGCAAGAGAGGAAGAGAGGAGAGTGTTTCACTTTTGATTTTCTTTCCTTTGCATGCCAAAAAACGTGAATGACCAAGGAAAAAGAAAAGTGATATGATATCTAATACCAAAAGAATTTTTTAATGCAAAAAATCCTTCAAAGCCATGCATGGCTTTCCCTCCAAAATGAAATCCATCATTTGCCATCATTACCACACTTTGAGATTAGAGACAATGTATCATCCCTCAAAGGTGACTAGATACATCCACCATCTATTTGTATTAAGTAATGAGATATCGCGATGTGATTTGCGGATATCACTCGATTCAAAATACGAATGTGTCCGCAAACACTTTCGGGCTCGGTTTCGTTAATTCCGAATTAACGAATTTCCGTCGCGACATGAATTAAATAATTACGCCTTGCGAAATTACTATTTAGTTCGCTAATGAATTAATTCTAAATTAATTCGTTTGCCCGAATTAAAATCCGATTTTAATTCCGCGTCGAAATCTAATTTCATTTAATAATATATCGAATATATTATTTTATCGATTAATTCCAGATTAATCGATCTTTCTCTCTCTCCTAATAAGGCATTTTATCCAAGATAAAGTTTCTCCGTTATTAATCCAAGATTAATAAAGTTCGAATCAAACATCATAGGTGAATCTTCAGGAAGCGACCCAAGAGATCTCCGGATATGTTGGTAGTAAATACGGTCGTTGGATAATCCAAACACGTACGTACCTCGTACTACGTTTTTACCGATTTACAAGACAAGGTTGGCTTCTAGCAAAGCGCCATGCCTACCCAATTCTCCAGAAATATTCTTACTGGAATATTAGATCTATATCAAGCGTAGTATACCGTAGTATTGCGTACATCGATCCAGTATCGGACGATCATGTTAGGCCTGGGGCTGGAAATGTGTCTGCCCCGTACGAAACATATATCGGACATCAAGCAACTATTCTCTTTAAATCGGGCAATACTGACCTAGTCATATTGTCCCGACGGTTGCAACCTTTTATAGAGCACTAGTTCCGTATCCTGCGCGATCATCAACTCCATATGTCTGAAGTGACACTTCCATCTTGACATCACACCCAGTGCACTACGATTCCTGATAAACCCAGAAGAGGTGAACACAGAACCAGTTAAGGTCCCCCAACCACCAAAACCAAAGTTTACCTATTGTCGCAAGTACTAGCGATGCAAGTCTCAGGTTAAGACCATATACACCTACCCTGATGCGGCCTCCCATAGACACGCAGACATACTACCAATGGGATTCCGCGGGGTCTATCCAGAGCGAAGCTGTTTTCCGTACCATCGGTAAAACACAACCTCCTATCGCACTTGCATAAGTATCATATACTTAAATATATGAGAACTATGCCGTTGTGCCCTCACAACATGCACAAGTGCAATACTAGTCTATTCCGCATTATCGATGTCCGATCTCGATAATACTCCGACTAGGGATATTTAATGATTTAAACCTTTATGTATTGATACTGTCTCATATCATCTCAATACAGAATTAATCATATGGACTTTCGCCATTTATATATCAAAGTAAATAAATTACAAAACGGCAAAAGGCAATTTCGTTATCCCATAGTCAATTTTGTACAATAATACAATATCATTTACAAAACAGTGACGCTATGGGTCATAATGTCTAACAATCTCCCACTTGGCCTATAGCCAGTCACTCAAGCATCTAATACCTGAACTATGTATATGTCGTTCAAACAATTGCGGATAAACAGCTTTCGTCAGCGGATCTGCAATGTTGTTATCTGATGCGACCTTCTCGACTTTTACATCGCCACGATGTATAATCTCCCGAATCAGATGGTAACGCAGAAGAACATGCTTGGATCGTTGATGAGACCTTGGTTCCTTAGCTTGTGCTATAGCCCCGTTATTGTCACAATACAATGGAACGGGCTCAGCTGCTAACGGAACTACTCCTAATCCGATTAGGAACTTTTGGATCCAAACTGCCTCCTTTGTTGCTTCCGATGCAGCAATATACTCCGCTTCTATCGTTGAATCGGCAACAGTATCTTGCTTGGAAGATTTCCAGCTCACTGCTCCGTTATTCAAACAAAAAATGTACCCGGATTGCGACTTGAAGTCGTCCTTGTCGGTTTGGAAACTTGCATCGGCATACCCAGATACCACAAGTTCTCCTTCTCCGTAAATTAAGAAAGCATCCTTAGTTCGTCTAAGATACTTAAGGATATTCTTAACTGTCATCTAGTGACCTTCACCTGGATCGGCCTGATAGCGACTGCACATGCTCAAAGCATATGACACATCATGTCGTGTACATATCATGGCATACATGATCGATCCGACTGCCGAGGCGAACGGTATCCGACTCACGTTATCTCTCTCTTCTTGAGTCTTAGGACACATGTCCTTAGACAGAGAGGTACCACGTAATATTGGCATCAATCCCTTCTTGGATTGATCCATGCTGAATCGCTTCAACACTTTGTCAATATATGTACTCTGGGAGAGTCCAAGCAGCTTTCTAGATCTATCCCGGTAGATCTTTATTCCCAGAATAAAGGCTGTTTCTCCCAGATCTTTCATGGAGAATTTTAATGAAAGCCAAGCTTTCACCGACGTTAGCATGGGAATGTCATTGCCTATAAGCAATACATCGTCGACATAAAGGACAATAAAAGTCAGTGCTCTCCCCCACTAACCTTCTTGTATACACAAGGGTCATCTTCGTTTTGCACGAAATTATATTCTTTTATGATTTCATCAAAACGTTGATTCCATGACCGTGATGCTTGCTTCAATCCATAAATGGATCGATTTAACTTACAAACCTTGTTTGCAAGTCTAGGTACGATAAAACCGTCAGGCTGTTGCATATAAACATCCTCCAAAAGGTTTCCGTTAAGGAAAGCGGTTTTAACGTCCATCTGCCATATCTCGTAATCGAATATGCAGCTATTGCAAGCATTATCCGAATGGATTTAATCATGGCAACGGGTGAGAAGGTTTCGTCATAATCAACACCATATTGTTGACGATACCCCTTTGCTACAAGCCTAGCTTTGTATGTTTGCACGTTGCCATCCATGTCGGTCTTCTTCTTGAAGATCCATCTGCATCCAATAGGTTTTACACCTTCTGGTGCATCAACCAGTGTCCAAACTTGGTTGGCATACATAGAATCCATCTCGGACTTCATGGCTTCTTGCCATAAAGCGGAATCAATATCTTGTATTGCTTCCTCATACGTGATGAGTGGTATTTATATCACTATTTCCCACTCATTTAACTTAATATTTTGTATAGTTTCTTGAGTTTTATGAACGTTTTGATGTGTTTTATTGTTATCTTGCAGATAAATAAAGTTTGGACAGCACTGGAGGCAATTTGGGGCAAAACCGGACAAAAATGCGTCAACAGGGATATTTTGGTCTTCTGCGCGTCGCGACGCTGAATCACAGCGCGCCGCGACGCCCAGCGTGTGCCGGTTCTGCTAAAATGCGCCATGGTCAACGGGTCAACAATTTGAAAAGTTTGACTTTGCTAAAATGCGCCGTGCCACGTGTCACCATCACATCCCATCTGCTAACATGCGCCGTGACACGTGTCAACATCATATGCTGCCGACACTCTGACATGACACGTGTCGCCTCGTCATCAGCCATGTCAGCGGTCAACAAGTCAACCTTGCCACGTGTCGTGCCACATCATCAGCCACGTCAGCAAGTCAACCGAGTCAACTTGCCACGTCAGCCTCAGCCAATCAGAGCATGACACGTGTCGCCACGTGTCACAATCCTATTGTGCCGACAATTGGAACACACGTCTTCGCCACGTCATCGCCACGTCATCAATGACGTCATCACAATAATTGTGTCTTAGCCGCCTTGCCACGTGTCGCCTTCTCAGCATGCCACGTTTTCACTGTACCCAGCGTCGCGACGCTAGTGCAATTTGGGCGTCGCGACGCTGGAGCAAAATTCCTATAAATACCGCGCGAATTTTCATAATTCAGGGTGCCTTTCTCTCTCTCATCTCTTTGATGAAGAGAGAGTTTCTCTCTCTAAAAAATATTTTATTTTTATTTTATATTTTTTAGTTTGTAATTTATTTTAATTACTTTTTGTAATAATAATAATTTAATTTTTACTTTTTACTTTTTACAGTTTTTACTATTCACCATGTTGAAATAATTTCCTCAGCTAGGGTGAAAGGTAATTCTTCTACTATTGCTATTTAGATTAATCTCCCTTAAAAATAATATATTAACTATTTAAAATATTGACTTAATAAGGAATACCGCTATATTGGTCGGTTGGTAATTTAATTTTAATCTGTTTTAAACCTGACTAATCAAGGATACCGCCAGACTGGTCGGTTGGTAAATTTATTTTTGGTTCCGCCTTAATGGCTGGTTGGACTTAATTTGACTTAATCTGGATACCGCCAGACTGGTCGGTTGGTAAATTCAACACAAGTTTATATATTATTTTATGGGAGATATCTAAATTAGTAGTAGTAAAAGTAATTCCTTTTACCTTAGCATTTTATTTTATTGTAATTTACTTTTCAGCATTTTACCTTATGTCATTTTATTTTATGTATTTTATTTTTATAGTCCTAGTTATGTGTTAGTTAATTAGGGGTTGTGATGACTTTTAATATCACCGGTTTATAAGGGATTATTTTATAGTTGGGTAATTTAAAGGTTTATTTATTAAGTCTTAAGCTTAATGCTTCTTGTTGTCTGATCACCAATAAGATTGATATGGTAAATCTAAAATGAACTAGACATAGGGATTTTAGGTTTCAGCCTTAGACTTAATAGCCCACGATCTTCCTTGAGGATAGATAACCCTTTAATAGATTTCCTTACAGGATATGAATATACCTGTCGGGCGGGGGTAGCCATAATTGGAACTTAGACTTAATGAATCCAGGTAGTGGTTGACATAGGAATATGGTTTAATTGGGTTATACTGGGTATTTGTAATTGACCATCGGAAGAGGCTTTTACATAATTTAGTGTTCCAGGTTAGTAAACTGATTTATTACACAAACATAAAATAATCACTTCATCTTTTAAATGATATTAAAAGAAATCACAACCTTAATCTTTGTGTCTTTTGTTTTTTCCTTAGTATTTTCTTTTATCTTTTTATTTATTTATTTTGTAAAACCACTTTCTACCAATCAAACAATCATTCTCTTCTCCCTTTAATTAGATATTTGTAAATAAATAGATTCAATAATTAATAACAACAGTAGGAATTAAGTCCTCGTGGGATCGATATTATTATACTACTTGAACGATACGTGCGCTTGCGTTATACGTGTGTTTACGCCGGTCAAGTTTTTGGCGCCGTTGCCGGGGACTTATATTTCTTGAGTTGTTAATTTTGAAGCTATCTAATTTACATGTATCTAATTTTTTTTATTTTTATCTGTAATTTTTATTTCTTTCTTTTGATTTCAGGTGACTTAAAAATGGAACATTACTGGGAGATTGAAAGATTACGTGCTTTACAAGAAGATACACCCAACATCTGGGAGCAACAGTCCGGTTTTCTGAGGCCTGTTGTTGAGCCCAACAATTATCACTGGATACCAGAACCAAGCAACCCTACATTTGCTCAACAGAATTCAATGTGGATATGTGACATATGTAATGGTGACCACCCAAGCGATTATTGCGAATACAACTACCATTCAGGGTGGCAGAACTATCAAGATCCTTCATGGTATGACGAGCCATCACATTTCACAGAACCACATTTTTCATCTTATCCACCATCTTCCTTCGATCCTTACCAACAACCAGAACCATTAGAGGAAGATCAATTGATTCACATGTTCAAAGAACAGACAGCTCGATTTGATGCACAATTCAGAGTCAAACAGAATCCATACAGAGAATGACAGATCAGATCAGACAATTAACAGAAAACCAGAACTATATACTTCAAGAACCAGATTCAGATGACACTGATGAAGCCTTCGAATACCAATCATTTCACAATGACACTTCAACAGAAGAGGAGGCTGAGCAGTATCAACAACCAGATGTATCAGTTCAGAAACTTGAACCCCGGCAAAGTCTCGATTTGACTTTTATTATTCAGATTCTGACGAGGAGGAAGCTGAAACATTTGTACCAACTGCATCAAAAATTGAGGATAGAATTCTGAATCCTCAAAATGAAGATCTTGGAGATTCCATTGCACAAATGTTTGAAGAAGATCAACTTGAGCCAATCAATTCACCCGAATCAGAGGATGAAGACCTAATGTCTGACTCATCTTTTCATCCTCAGGTGGAGCAAGAAGCAGAGCAAATGGAGGAGCAACTGTCAGAACTTAATAAAAATCCAGAGCATTCAGGAAAAACATCGCTGTTTTGGGGAGTACAAATCAAAGATATCACCCAGAAGTTTGACAGAATGGAACTTCCATTCCAAGTCAAACACCATACGAGACCTCCTGATTTTCTTTCTTTCTTTTCAGGTACTACTGGAGCAACAAAAGTCAAAAAGGTGGTACGAGCACTGAATGAGACAAAATTCTTTTTGCCACTTTACCGTTGGAAGAGACCCTTCAAAAGCAACGCTCACGGGATTGTCTTTAATCGGACATCCAAAACGACACTCAAACCTCCTTGACATATGGATTACAGTCACGTCTGGCTGAAGACGAAAAATTTAGCGCTAGCAGGGAGGCAACCCATGTAATTTGTTGTAATTTATTTTTGTGTGTAACTTTTTAATTTGTTTGTTATTTTTGCAGGAAAAATTTAAAATGGAATTTATCAGGACAAAGCAAGCCAGTGCAAGCGGGATTTTCAAAATAACATTTGACAAAATCACGAAGATACAAAGTCAATCCAGAAAAGACGGCCGAATAAGGAATCAGCTCTTGAGAGGCGTCCCTATGGATTTATCTGTCGCAAGACATGGTTTTGCCAAAAAAAAAAAAAAAAAAAAAAAAAAAAAAATCCCGAGTCAAAACCCTAACCCTAAAAGACCGAGTGTCGCGACGCTAGGCAATATTTGGCGTCGCGACGCTGACTCAAAAATAAGAACATAAGCAGAGGCATCACAGATCTCATTTTTATTCCTTCTTCTTCCTCAAACACCACGAAACCAGAACCATCGCCCCCCACCACCAACCACCGCAAGCCAACCAACCGAGAGCCACGAAATCAGAAAGCCATCGCCAAGATCCACCCAAAGATCACCAGCCACCATCAAACCGAGATCCAAACTGACCACAACCGCAACCTTCGCCGAGCCAAGAACAAACCGAAACTGAACCGACACCAGCCACCATCCACCGCCAAACAGAGAACCACCACCACCTCCAACCGTGAGCAAGCCGAAACCACCCAGATCTCACCATCTTCCTCTTCGAAATCAATCACCATCACCGAAACCGCAAAAGCCGAGAACCTCCACAGCAACCCAATCGCCGAACGCATCAACAACCACCGCGAGCCACCCTTGCCGTGACCGAGCCCTTCCTCGCCGAGTCAAAACCGAACCAGATCTGCCACAAACCTCACCCTTGCCGAGCCGTGAACCACCAAACCGAGACCAGATCTCCAACTCAGCCACGAACCCACCACTGCCAAGTCTACCACCAAACCGAGCCTCACCGGAGCTACCACCGCCAACCACAGCAACCAAAACCGAGCCTGAACAAATCAAACCCAAGTTCAAACCGATCCGTATCCTTCACTGCCAAAATCAAATTACGGTAATGATTTGATAAAAAAAATTGATTTGGTAATTGGGTAAATTGAAAAATTGAATTGTGAATTGGTTGACTGTGAATTTTGAATTGCGAAGTGTTGGATTGTGATTAATTTGATTCGTAGTAATTGGGGGCGAAGTGCGGTGATCAATTGATTTGGAGTGTTTGCGGTGATTTTTGTTGTTTTATGTTGTTGAGGATTTGAGGAAAACAGAGGAGATTCTGCCGAAATTTCTAAAAAAAATGCCACCGAAGAGATCCAGAGCGTCAACATCTGCTGAACCCAGTTTTGACACTACAAAATTTGTCTCAGCAGCTGCAGAACAGCGCTATGAGAGGGGACTGACTAAGAAGGTCGGAATCATTGAGAGAGGCTTTGAGATTCCCTCTGGATTATTTCCAGATATAGACAGGGTGATTGCCGACAGACATTGGCAGAAACTTTGCCAACAACCCAACTGGCGAGCATCACAGTTGTCCGAGAGTTTTATGCGAATGCTGCTCAGCATGTCGCTTTTCATACTATGGTGAGAGGGATACAGGTTTCCTTTGACTCAGTGACAATCAATAAATTCTATGGGATCCCTGAGATGGAGGTAGATGAATATACAGAGTCGAGGAATGGGATTGAGATATCGCAACTGACTGATGAGTTGTGTATCCCCAATGCTACATGGGAGATGAGCAGCAGTGGGGAGTACATGAAGATGAGTTCTAGATTTCTTAAACCAGATGCGAGAGTTTGGTTTCACTTCCTCACGAGATCACTCATTCCAGGTACCCACATCACTTTTGTCACCAGAGAAAGGATGGTTCTATTGTACTGCTTGATGACAGGACTAGCCATTGACGTGGGAGTGCTTATTTCTACAAATATTGCTTGGTGCTACCCAATCGCAAGCTGGACTGTATTACCCTTACTTGATCACTTCCTTATGCACTTTGGGTATGGTCCAGTTGACCCGCAAGAAGAACCAATGCAACCCATGACAGCTTTAACAGCCCGCATAATCCAGCAACTCCGATCAGAAAGGCAGATACCTGCCGGACCATCTTCCTCAGCACCTGCAGCTGCTCCACAGCAGCCACCTGCTCAGCCACGCAGAGCAGCACAGTCTCGTTCAGTTTCAGATAGATTTGATCGTTTGGAGAGGGCGTGTTGATTTTTCACTGATTACAAATTGCCATGGGATAGGCATTGCAGCATATGGCGAGAGACTTGCACATCACTGTTCCACAGTTTCCAGATCCACTTTCAGATAGCGACGAGGACGAGACTGACGCATAAATCTCGGTACCATTGTTCCTACATTTTGTTTATGTTTTGAACGCATTAGGGACAATGCTTAATTTAGGTTTGGGGGTGCAAAACTTTTATGTTAATACTTTCCGTTAAAATTTTCATTTATGCAACAAAATTCCGTTAAAATCAATAGGAGGGAATTAGTTGATTAAATCTTGTTTTTAGTAGTATGTTATTTTTATTTTTAGTCCAAAATTTTTCGAAAAAAAAAAAAAAAATTGAAAATTTTTCAAAAATTACAAAAATATTTTGCATTTTTGTGTTTTTTATTTTGACTAAAAAGGTGGTGGAATTGGTAAAAGATAGCCGAGTAAGGAATTTCCGCTCCTGAGACGTATCTCAAACCTATTTCGAAATAAGTTAATTTTTGTTTATTTCATTTTGAATTATTTAATTTGTGAATTCTCCTTAACACTGACTAAATTGGATCTTCATATGTTCAGTTGACAGGTATTATGAACTTACATGGAAACATACGGACATGAGCTAAAATTGAAAAGTTTGTAATATTCGTGCTATAGTTTAATGGAGGAAGCATCTCTAAATAGTAATGGAGGAAAAAAAAAAAAAAAAAAAAAAAAAAAAAAAACCAAAAAAAAAAAAACGTCCGAGATCCGAGTATTAAGTCTGTAAGGGTGTTTTAATACCTAGTGCCCTAAAACCAACTGGTTTGGGAGTCATTGGCCCAAAGCTCGCTACATGGATCGAAGATGCTGCAAAAATATATATCTATATATATATATCTGAAGTCTGAGTAATTAAGTTCGTAGGGGTGTCTTAACACCTGGTGCCCTAAAGCCAACTGGTTTGGGAGCACCGACCCAAAGCTCGCTACATAGACGGAAGGTATTGTATATAAATAAAAAATAGAGAAAAAATCAAAAAAAAAAATCAGAAAAATCAGAAAAATTATTCCATTGCTACACAAAGGTGTGAAATCTGATAGAACTTTAGGACAAAAATATTACTCTCTTATCAACTGCACTTATGACTGTTGTGGGCAAAAATGAGTTGATTAATATTTTGTTGGCTGTGTATATGGAGAATGGTAAAAATAATCGGAGAATTTACTTATTCGGTAATTTAGAAAGAAACAAAACAACTAATAACTTGGAGTAGAATTTTCACCTGATTAGTCACTAACTTTCTTTATTCTCTTTTCGCTTGCTTGTTTTTTGCTTTTGTGTGCATTTTGTTTTAGTTTTACTACCTTTTACTTTTGTAAAATGTTTGTGGGTATCATTGCTGTAAACCCTCACGAGACTACAACTCGTCCACTAGGGACACCTAGGGGTTTAAAGGCTTGTTGCATATGCTAAATGCAACCGTGATCCCTACGAAAATGGCTTAGTTAAATTTTGTAAGTTATTTTATTTTGTATTTTGCTCGAGGACTAGCAAAATGTTAGGTTTGGGGGTGTGATGAGTGGTATTTATATCACTATTTCCCACTCATTTAACTTAATATTTTGTATAGTTTCTTGAGTTTTATGAACGTTTTGATGTGTTTTATTGTTATCTTGCAGATAAATAAAGTTTGGACAGCACTGGAGGCAATTTGGGGCAAAACCGGACAAAAATGCGTCGTCAACAGGGATATTTTGGTCTTCTGCGCGTCGCGACGCTGAGCACTGCGCGCCGCGACGCCCAGCGTGTGCCGGTCTGCTAAAATGCGCCATGGTCAACGGGTCAACAATTTGAAAAGTTTGACTTTGCTAAAATGCGCCGTGCCACGTGTCACCATCACATCCCATCTGCTAACATGCGCGTGACACGTGTCAACATCATATGCTGCCGACACTCTGACATGACACGTGTCGCCTCGTCATCAGCCATGTCATCGGTCAACAAGTCAACCTTGCCACGTGTCGTGCCACATCATCAGCCACGTCAGCAAGTCAACCGAGTCAACTTGCCACGTCAGCCTCAGCCAATCAGAGCATGACACGTGTCGCCACGTGTCACAATCCTATTGTGCCGACAATGGAACACACGTCTTCGCCACCACGTCATCGCCACGTCATCAATGACGTCATCACAATAATTGTGTCTTAGCCGCCTTGCCACGTGTCGCCTTCTCAGCATGCCACGTTTTCACTGTACCCAGCGTCGCGACGCTAGTGCAATTTGGCGTCGCGACGCTGGAGCAAAATTCCTATAAATACGCGCGAATTTTCATAATTCAGGGTGCCTTTCTCTCTCTCATCTCTTTGATGAAGAGAGAGTTTCTCTCTCTAAAAAATATTTTATTTTTATTTTATATTTTTTAGTTTGTAATTTATTTTAATTACTTTTGTAATAATAAAATTTAATTTTTACTTTTTACTTTTTACAGTTTTTACTATTCACCATGTTGAAATAATTTCCTCAGCTAGGGGAAAGGTAATTCTTCTACTATTGCTATTTAGATTAATCTCCCTTAAAAATAATATATTAACTATTTAAAATATTGACTTAATAAGGATACCGCTATATTGGTCGGTGGTAATTTAATTTTAATCTGTTTAAACCTGACTAATCAAGGATACCGCCAGACTGGTCGGTTGGTAAATTTATTTTTGGTTCCGCCTTAATGGCTGGTTGGACTTAATTTGACTTAATCTGGATACCGCCAGACTGGTCGGTTGGTAATTCAACACAAGTTTATATATTATTTTATGGGAGATATCTAAATTAGTAGTAGTAAAAGTAATTCCTTTTACCTTAGCATTTATTTTATTGTAATTTACTTTTCAGCATTACCTTATGTCATTTTATTTTATGTATTTTATTTTATAGTCCTAGTTATGTGTTAGTAATAGGGGTTGTGATGACTTTTAGAAAGGTTATGATGGGACTTTTTATATACTTTATTTATAGGGATTATTTTATAGTTGGGAATTTAAAGGTTTATTTTTAAGTCTTAAGCTTAATGCTTCTTGTTGTCTGATCACCAATAAGATTGATATGGTAAATCTAAAATGAACTAGACATAGGGATTTTAGGTTTCAGCCTTAGACTTAATAGCCCACGATCTTCCTTGAGGATAGATAACCCTTTAATAGATTTCCTTACAGGATATGAATATACCTGTCGGGGGGGGTAGCCATAATTGGAACTTAGACTTAATGAATCCAGGTAATGTGGTTGACATAGGAATATGGTTTAATTGGGTTATACTGGGTATTTGTAATTGACCATCGGAAGAGGCTTTTACATAATTTAGTGTTCCAGGTTAGTAAACTGATTTATTACACAAACATAAAATAATCACTTCATCTTTTAAATGATATTAAAAGAAATCACAACCTTAAATCTTTGTGTCTTTTGTTATTTTCCTTAGTATTTTCTTTTATCTTTTTATTTATTTATTTTTGTAAAACCACTTTCTACCAATCAAACAATCATTTCTCTTCTCCCTTAATTAGATATTGTAAATAAATAGATTCAATAATTAATAACAACAGTAGGAATTAAGTCCTCGTGGGATCGATATTATTATACTACTTGAACGATACGTGCGCTTGCGTTATACGTGTGTTTACGCCCGGTCAATACGTAGACGGTTCATTATCCTCAATAAGATTAATATCTACATGAGGCGAGATCAGGTACCCATACCTCTCAGGTACTGTCCTGACTCTCTCCGACCTACACCGGTCCTTGTGTATATGAAGGTTGTGGTACAGACTCATCCCGGATGGTCTGTTCATGTTCGTTGTTGATTCATTGCCAGGAACAGTATCACACGATTTTCATCGAGCTCCACTTTCCTCCCACTTACCACTGCATCTAAGAATTCCTTTTCAAGGAAAAATGCATGTAGAGCAACAAATACTTTGTTCTCTTGCGGGTGATGAGGTAGAAGTAATATCCTTTGGTTTCCTTAGGATATCCTACGAAAAGGCATTTATCTGATTTGGGTTCTAATTTGGTACCTTCCAAACGTTTAACATATGCCCAGCAACCCCAAATCTTCAGGAAAGAGAAACCCGGTTTCCTTCCTGTCCATATCTCGTATATGGAGTCTGTTCAACAGACTTTGACGGAACCTTATTCAAAATAAGTATGCACTGCTTAATGCGTATCCCCAGAAGGATATTGGTAGCTCAGTGCGACTCATCATTGACCTTACCATGTCTAACAAGGTACGGTTTCTCCGTTCAGAACACACCGTTTAATTGCGGTGTTCCAGGAGGAGTCCACTGTGAAAGAATACCATGTTCTTTTCAAGTAATCTTGAAACTCATAACTTAAGTATTCGCCACCACGGTCCGACCGTAATGTCTTAATACTCTTGCCTGTTTGTTTTTCAACTTCGTGTCGAAACTCTTTGAATTTCTCAAAGGTTTCCGACTTGTGCATCATTAGATACACATAACCGTAACGTGATGCATCATCCGTAAAGGTTACGAAGTATCGATATCCACCTCTAGCCTGGCTAGACATGGGCCCACATACATCACTATGAACGAGGGCTAACAGTTCTGTGGCACGTTCACCTTACCTCTAAAAGGTGATTTAGGCATTTTTGCCTAAAAGAAAAGATTCGCAGACATCATATGAATTAGGATCAAATCCGTCCAAGTACCCACTCTTCGAAAGTGTGGATATGCGAGTCTTGTTAATGTGTCCTAGACGACAATGCCATATATAAGCTTCATCTTTTAGATTACTCCTTTTGAGCCTTTTGTTTGTCATTTTGTGTTTAGGAGATTCATTTACATTCAAAATATAAAGACCATTATTTGCAACAACAGTGCAAATTTCTGCATCATTTTATATAAATAACACCCAGTGTTTCTAAATACCAAGTGTGTCCCATGCTGGGTTAACAAAGATACAGATATAATATTCCTAGTTAAACTAGGTATATAATAACAGTTCAAAAGTTTAAGTACATGCCCTGAGGGCAGTTCCAAAACAAAAGTCCCTACAGCTAAAACAGCAACTGGTGTTCCGTTTCCGACTCGTAGGTCAACCTCCCCTGAAGCCAGCATCCTGCTATTCTGCAGATCCTGCAAATCAGTACAAAATGAGCAGCACAACCAGAATCAAAAATCCAATTTTTAAGACTAGAAGTAGTCAAATTTATTTCAATAACAAACATACCAGAGGCTGGTGCCTTGCCTGCCTTGATATCCTCCTTGTGTCCCTGCCCATTCGGCAGTCACGTTTCCAGTGACCCTTCTTGCCGCAGTTGAGGCAGACATCTTGAGATTGTTCCTTGGCTTCCCAGAAGCCTTTGTCGACTTGCCTTTACCCTTGTTCTTATGTTTCCTCTTCCTTACCCCTCCAGTTGCCCTAAGCCCAGCCTTTGGCCCCTGAGAGGTCGATGCAAAGTGCGCCTCGCGCTTGCCCCCTTTTAGGAGTTCTTTTTAAGACTCCTTTAAGATGGATAACAACTCTCCAAGAGTGTCATCTGTATCCATCAACTTGTAGTTGATTATGATTTGTTCCAAGTATCAGGAAGGAAGTGACTGCAAGATCATATCTATAGTCAGCTCAGCCTCCAAGACTATTCCATATTGGCCAACTCATCAATATCGGCGATCATTGAGTCCCGGGGCCTCAACTGATGCGCCATCAGTCATTCGGGTGCGGAAGAGTTTCTTCACCAACTCATACCTCCCCATCCGCTTATTGGAGCGGTGGAGATCTCGCAGTCTAGCCATCATATTATAAGGATCCAAGTCCCTATTTGGCGGCGACGAAAGTGCTGAGTCATCGAAGCTAACATAATAGCCTGAGCTTGCTGTGTCACAATCACTGCTGTGAGTTTTCCATAACTCAAGCTCAAGTGGATCAGTGGGCTTAGGCGGGAGAGGTGTTTGTATAGTATACAGCATCCTCTCAGCCCCAAGGACTATCCTCAGGTTCATTTCCCAATCAGCGAAGTTTGTCCCCTTAAAGACATTGTCACCCATGATGATGTCTCGGACAATTACCTTGCTAGCCATCTCAACTACGATAGTCCAACTATCTAGTTAACGATAAAATGGGTACAGTCAAACTATTACAAAAAAATAACAATGTATTAGTCCAACTAAAATAAATAGACGAAATAATTTTGAAGAACGCGTAAGGCAAAGTATCTGAATGAAATTGCAAATTCACATACTAGCCTCCCACTATTTTCATCAAGTCTCTAACCCTCTGTTGAGAACTCGGGAAATCCTATTTCCTAGTGGGCTAGGATCCCGTTAAATAACACACAACCTTGACTTTGGCCAACAAGCTGTATGCTATTTAACTAGGTAGATCTCACAGATCAATCGGATCCAATCCAATTCCTAGGTCCGGTTAGGTGGACATCCAAGTCCTAAACATATTGCCTATGCCAATGTATCTAATACATTTTCTAACCATATCTCCGAATCATCTAGGCCTTGGCTTTGGCACAACAAACCTAATGATTCCAGTTAAGCGGGGACCATTGACAAGGATAGTTTCGTAATCAATGTCGTTGGACAAGAAGTGATCTTGACTTTGGCCAACAATCACAACTTGGACAAGACACCGATGTGGAACAAAACTCTCATGATTCAAGTACATCCTAATTGACAAGGTCTTGACTTTGGCCAACAAACCAATGCCAATCGGATCTTGAACAAGAATCATTCAATGGAAGGATAATCGCTTAATATAGATTGAGGGATTTTTGCGTAATTGGCAACCAATTTATTATCTTTGTTAGGTCTCATCAACATACACCCTTAAGCATGCTTCTAAAACATCATAAAGCGCGTAAAGTAAATTAATAGTGATATACGGATGGATATAACACAACTTGTTCCTAGAACAAATCACTCCCTTTCCACTCCCCGCTAGCACTATTCTACTACTACCCAATTACATAATACAATAAGAGAAACCTCATTTACATTGAGGGGAATCAGGTGAGAAGAGAATACAAAGAGATAAAAGAGATAAGGCTGGACACGCAGGTCCAATTTATAAATTCTAAATTTACAATAATTTCTAAAATTACCCTTTCCCTTCTAATATCCATCCGATATACACTATTCATTCATCACATACATATATATTCAAACAAGACATGCTTTTACAACCAATCTAATCCAATTAATTAGTCTTTGCTTAAATGATCATCCAATGTTCAAACAACGGTTTTGATTTTGCGCGAGTCCAACTCGTTTGAGAATAAGTACATAAGGTACGAATTTACGAATTATATCGAACTACTTATTAAATCTAATTTAATTCGTATTCAATACTAATTCAATTATTTAATTCCAAATTAAATGTTTACACTTTTAATGTGCTTTAAAGACTTAGATTCTAAATCTAATCTAATTGGGTCTCAAAGCCCAACTAACATCCAATGTTTGTTTAATTAAAGTCCGATGGGCTTTCAATTGATTTATTAAGGCTTGGGCTTTGGTCAATGTGGGTCAAACCCAATTACCAAGCCCAAATAAGGAATCACCCTTAAATGCCACAAAACCAATTTCAAGCCCATAAGGCCCAATTAAACTTTAAAGCCCATTATACTACATTTGGACTTAATGGAGTGATTTAGGCCCAAATTGGATCCAATCCTTTTGGCCCAAATCTACTTGGCCCAACCAAGCCCATTATGCCCAAATATAATATTACAAGCCCAATTAACAATTAAGCCCATTAATTTAAATTTCAATATTCCAAATTTTAAAATTCAATTAATTAAAGTGTAAAACCAAGATTAATACATTAAACCAAATATTTCAAAATACCAATTTAATTTATTAATCATCTATTGTTCAAAACATATGTCCAACATTAATTTGAACAAAAATCAAGTCCATTTTCATGTCCATTAAGATTCGGCCAAGTGAGATTTTTGTGTCGATTTGTTTTTCAATCCGATTGAATCACTAATCTACGTCCCGTATACGTTTTAAGTCATCCAATGATCTTGTACACAAAAAAAATTCCAACACATCCAATGTTCATACCCATTCGGCCAAGGTTACATTTTTGGGGAAAAATCATCCAATGCATTTTTCTCAAAATTGATTCCATATAATATCATTCTATATACATGTAAGCATACTCATTCATCAAATTTCACAAGAACATGCTTCAATCAATTTTACCCAAATTTTAACCTAATATATTTCATGCTTAAACATAGCTCAATGATACCATTGTTGGTTCTATATTTGTCCCAAGGAAAGATTAAGCATTTAAAATACAACAATGAATATATATAAAAGATGAAGTATGGCGGAATCATACTTACAATGCTTTAGTGATGAAGAAAACCGAACTAAAAGTGGAAGCTCCAAGGTTGAAGATTTCGGCCAAGGAAGACAAGTAGTGGAAAGCTCCAAGCTTTAAGTATTCCAAGCCCAAGGTGGTTTCCCTATCACCTCCTTTGATTCTTGCTTGTGCTAGCAAAAATGGAGAATGAGAAAACAATTTTCTGCCTTGTTGGTGCAGCTCACGGCGTGAGCAAGAGAGGAAGAGAGGAGAGTGTTTCACTTTTGATTTTCTTTCCTTTGCATGCCAAAAACCGTGAATGACCAAGGAAAAAGAAAAGTGATATGATATCTAATACCAAAAGAATTTTTAATGCAAAAAATCCTTCAAAGCCATGCATGGCTTTCCCTCCAAAATGAAATCCATCATTTGCCATCATTACCACACTTTGAGATTAGAGACAATGTATCATCCCTCAAATGTGACTAGATACATCCACCATCTATTCGTATTAAGTAATGAGATATCGCGATGTGATTTGCGGATATCACTCGATTCAAAATACGAATGTGTCCGCAAACACTTTCGGGCTCGGTTTCGTTAATTCTGAATTAACGAATTTCCGTCGTGACATGAATTAAATAATTACGCCTTGCGAAATTACTATTCAGTTCGCTAATGAATTAATTCTAAATTAATTCGTTTGCCCGAATTAAAATCTGATTTTAATTCCGCGTCGAAATCTAATTTCGTTTAATAATATATCGAATATATTATTTTATCGATTAATTCCAGATTAATCGATCTCTCTCTCTCTCCTAATAAGGCATTTTATCCAAGATAAAGTTTCTCCGTTATTAATCCAAGATTAATAAAGTTCGAATCAAACATCATAGGTGAATCTTCAGGAAGCGACCCAAGAGATCTCCGGATATGTTGGCAGTAAATACGGTCGTTGGATAATCCAAACACGTACGTACCTCGTACTACGTTTTTACCGATTTACAAGACAAGGTTGGCTTCTAGCAAGCGCCATGCCTACCCAATTCTCCAGAAATATTCTTACTGGAATATTAGATCTATATCAAGCGTAGTATACCGTAGTATTGCGTACATCGATCCAGTATCGGACGATCACATGTTAGGCCTGGGGCTGGAAATGTGTCTGCCCCGTACGAAACATATATCGGACATCAAGCAACTATTCTCTTTAAATCGGGCAATACTGACCTAGTCATATTGTCCCGACGGTTGCAACCTTTTATAGAGCACTAGTTCCGTATCCTGCGCGATCATCAACTCCATATGTCTGAAGTGACACTTCCATCTTGACATCACACCCAGTGCACTACGATTCCTGATAAACCCAGAAGAGGTGAACACAGAACCAGTTAAGGTCCCCCAACCACCAAAACCAAAGTTTACCTATTGTCGCAAGTACTAGCGATGCAAGTCTCAGGTTAAGACCATATACACCTACCCTGATGCGGCCTCCCATAGACACGCAGACATACTACCAATGGGATTCCGCGGGGTCTATCCAGAGCGAAGCTGTTTTCCGTACCATCGGTAAAACACAACCTCCTATCGCACTTGCATAAGTATCCTATACTTAAATATATGAGAACTATGTCGTTGTGCCCTCACAACATGCACAAGTGCAATACTAGTCTATTCCGCATTATCGATGTCCGATCTCGATAATACTCCGACTAGGGATATTTAATGATTTAAACCTTTATGTATTGATACTGTCTCATATCATCTCAATACGGAATTAATCATATGGACTTTCGCTATTTATATATCAAAGTAAATAAATTACAAAACGGCAAAAGGCAATTTCGTTATCACATAGTCAATTTTGTACAATAATACAATATCATTTACAAAACAGTGACGCTATGGGTCATAATGTCTAACAATTGAATCAAAAATCAATTCATTTTCCATGCTTATACTCACGGTAATTTTGGGTTTTTATGTCCAATTTCGATTTCAATCCAATTAAATCCTAAATCAACATTTCCCAAGTCTTTCAAACTCATCCAATGATTCAAAAAACAAAAATCACCATGACATTAGGGTAGCACAACTTTCGGCCAAGCCTAAATTTTGGGGAAAATTTGATCCAATTCAATTTTCATCAAATTGATCACAAATAACTCTAAGTTATCATCATTCAACCATACTCAAACAATCAATTTCATCCAAACATGCTCAAATCAATTTTACCAAATTTTACCCTAAATCCAATTTCATGCTTAAACAAGGCTCTGATACCATTGTTGGGTTTTCTAGGTCAAACCAAGATCAATTTAAGCATTTAAAAGTGTGAATACGACAAATTTAAGTTGCGGAAATACTTACTTTGATCAGATTTGCGATGCGTTGAACAACAAAAATTTCTTCAAGCTTTTCTTTCATGGACGACTTTCGGCCAAGCTTGATCTTTGTGCTTTCCAAGCTCCAAGCTTTGTGTGTGATTCCATGCTCAAGGGTTTGTTTCCCTATCACCTTTGGATGACTCTTTATGTGCTAGCATAAGAAAACTTTTCCACAAATCATCTTTGTTCTTGCTTTTTGTTCTCGGCAAAGAGAAGCAAAATTGAGAGAATTTGGCCCTTAGCTGATTTGGAGAGGATAAGAGAGAGAGAGAAGAAAAAAATGTGTTGTGTATTTGGTTTTGGATTTCAAAAATCAAAATACCAAAAGTCAATTACCATTTCCCAAAAAAGTACAAGGTTTTAAAAGCCTTTCAACTATTCATATCACTCAAAAGTGACTAGACATCACATCACTTAAAGTGACAAGACATCCATCACTTGAATGACTAATGATGTGACGGGTGATGTGACTTGTGGGTCGCACTTGAATTCGAAATGCGAGTGGGCCCGCAAACACTCCCGAGTTCGGGTTCGCTAATTCCGAATTAACGAATTTTCCATTGCGACGTAATTAAATCAAATTTAATTAAATAATTTTGCCTAGCAAAATTACTATTCACGTCGCTAGTGAATTAATTCTAAATTAACTCGTTCGCCCGAATGAAAATCTAATTTTAATTCCGCGTCGAAATCTAATTTCGCTTTAATATATCGAATATATTATTTTATCGATTAATTCCAAACTAACTGTTTTCTCTCTTTAAATAGTATTTTATCCCAGATAAAATATCTCCCTAATTAATCCTAGATTAATTTTCTCTCTTTAATAATTAATCCTAGATTAATTATGTGCGAGTCATACGTCATCGGTGAATCTTCGGGAAGCGACCCATGAGATCCTCGGATATGTTGGTAGTAAATCCGGTCGTCGAACTATCCGAACATGTACGTACCTAGTACTACATTTTAACCGATTTACAAGACATAGTTGGCTTCTAGCAAAGCATCGTGCCTACCCAATTCTCCAGAAATATTCTTAAAGGAATATGTAATCTATATCAGGCGTAGTATACATAGTATTGCGTATTGCGATCCAGTATCGGATGGTCACATGCAAGGCATAGGGCTGTAATTGTGTCTGCCATGTACGAAGCATATATCGAATCTCTGGTAACTAGTCTCTATTATCGGATAATCATGACCTTGTCATATTATCCCGATAACTGCAGTACATAAGAGTACTAGTTCTGTATCCTACGTGACCATCATCTCCACTATGACTGGAGTGATACCTCCATCTTGACATCATACCCAATACACTACGATTCTCAATATACCCAGAAGAGGCATACACAGAAACGGTTAAAGCCCTGGACGACCAAAACCAAAGTATATTGATTGTCGCAAATATTAGCGGTGCAAGTCTAAGGTTAAGACCAAATACACCTACCCTGATTCGGACTTCCATAGACACATAGTCATACTACCAATGGAATTCTGAGGGGTCTATCCAGAGCAAAGCTGTTTCCGTATCATTGGTAAACACAACCTCCTATTATACATGCATGAGTATCCAATACCCAAATATATGAGAACTATGTCATTATGCTCCAACAACGCGCACAAGTGTAATACCAGTCTATTCTGTATTATCGATATCCAATCTCGATAATACTACGACTATGGATATTTTAATGATTAAACCTTAGGGGATTGATACTGTCTCATAAAATCTCAATCCGGAACTAATCATAAAGACCTTTTATCATTTATGTATCTTGGTAATCTAATTACAAATGATAAAAGAGCAATTTCCTTTGTCACATAGTTAATTTGTACAAATAGTGATGCTATGGGTCATAATTGTCCAACAAGTTGACACTTGATAGACATGTGATGTAAGTTGGTAGGACCCACTTTAATTCAAAATTCAAGTGTCTTGCTCCATACACTTCGGGCTCGGGTTCGCTTAATCCGATTAAACGAATTTTCCGTCGCGACTTAATTAAATCAATTTAATTAAATAATAGTGCCTCGTAAAATTATTACGAAAGTCACTCGAGAATCATTTCTAAATTAATTCGTTCGTTCGAATTAAAATCCAATTTTAATTTCGCGTCGAAATCTAATTTCAATTAATACATCGAATATATTATTTAATCGATTAATTCCAAATTAATCATTCTCTCTCTTCTTATCGAATTTTATCCTAAATAAATTCTTGCCGTAATTAATTCTAGATTTATTCTCTCTCTTATAATTAATCCCAGATTAATTCTGTTCGAGTCAAATGTCATCGGTGAATCTTCGGGAAGCGAACCATGAGATCCCTGGATATGTTGCAAGTAAATCCAGTCGTCGGACTATTCGATTACGTGCGTACCTCGTACCACGTTCTTACCTATTTACAAGACATGGTTGGCTTCTAGCAAAGCGCCATGCATACCCAATTCTCCAGAGATATTCTTTAAGGAATATATAATCTTTGTCAGACGTAATAGTACGTATAGCGATCCAGTATCAGATGTCACATGCAAGACCTCGGGCTGGAATAATGTCTGCCCCTATACGAAGCATATATCAGATCAAAACCAACTTGTCTCTTTAATCGGATAATCATGACTTTGTCATATTATCCCGATAGTTGCAACATAATAGAGTACTAGTTTTGTATCCCTGCTTGATCATCATCTCCATATGACAGAAGTGATACTTCTATCTTGACATCACACCCAATACACTACGATTCTCAATAAACCCAGAAGAGGCGTACACAGAACCTATTAAAGTCCCGGACGACCAAAACCAAAGCGTATTGATTGTCGCAAGTATTAGCGATGCAAGTGTCAAGTTAAGACCAAATACACCTACCCTGATGTGGATTCCCCTAGACACATAGTCATACTACCAATGATATTCCGTGGGGTCTATCCAGAGCGAAGTTGTTTCCGTACCATCGGCAAAAAACAACCTCCCATCACACTTGCATAAGTATCCAATACTTAAATATATGAGAATTACGCCGTTATGCTTCCACAACGCGCACAAGTGCAATACTAGCATATTCCGCATTATCGATGTCCAGTCTCGATAATACTACGACTAGGGATATTTATTGATTAAACCTTCATGGATTGATATTGTCTCATATCTTATAATTCGGAACTAATCATAAAGACTTTTATCATTTATATATTCAAGTAATCTAATTACAAAATGATAAAATAGCAATTTCCTTTGTCACATAGTTAATTTGTATAAAAACCACAATGTCTTTTACAAGTAGTGACGCTATGGGTCATAATTGTCCAATAGTGGCCCAATGGTGTGTTGTCATGTGGCACCCCTTTCCTCTCCCCCATTTTACGTGACCAGCTTCTTCTCTCTCATTTCAATTTTTTTCTCTCTCACTCTCTCTTTCTTTTTAAGCCAAGCTTCTGCCGCCGTTATTGCCACTCCACAGCCGACTAGAGACCACCACGTGTGCCACCATCGTGACGCCTTAGAAAAAGATCTATTTCAGTTATGAAACTAGAAAGTATAGGTACTAAGAAAAGTTACCTAAGGAAGTGGGAAAAAAAGCTCTAAGAAAGTAAGGAAAGATGCATAGATGTTTGAGTGGTCAGAGATAAGGAATGTAAGAGATAGAAGGATATAATATAGTTTCAGTGATGCCCATCCAGAAAGAAAGAAAAAGAAAAAATCTAGAAGGAAAGGTAAAGGTAAAATGCAGGTGCTTAAGCAATCAGAAGCGACTAGCGCCTAAGGTATAGAAACAAATAGATAAGGAAATACCAGAACTAATAATAGTAAAAGTGCATAGAGCAAGTTTGAACTAGAGTAAAATGTTGAGTGAACCTAAGAAAGATTTATTATTTTCTACTAAAACTCATTTTCTTATTAGAAAGCTTCTCCAAGTGGACCCAATAGTCATTAGTATTTTTTATAGATAGCAAGGTTTCCCTCGAATAGCAAAAATAGTCATAAAATGAAGAGAAGTAAAGATCATGATTAGTCAATGGAGTTTCCAATAAAAACCAAGCTATCACAAAAGATGTAGAAGTTCTCGATACCCAAACTCAGATTCGTGAGCAAGTAAAATGAAAGACGTAAAGATAAGTGATTAGTTACTTTAACCAAAGAAATCAATATAGTAAGATCTGACTTATCAAGATCTTCATCTCCCAACAATACCAGTCAAAGAAGCGTTCCTGACGAAGTCTATCTCATACGTATCTCAAATGAGTAATAGACTATACCAGGGCATAAAGTATTAGAAACAATGACGCTGACACCCATTGAGACAAAGATTCCGACTCCACCATATACAAGCCAAGATAAAGATAACTGTAAGGAAATTCGATGAGGATTTAACCTAAGCCAGAAACAGAAAACATAGAATGTCAGGCCACCCAAGGAAGGACTAAGAATGATTTAAGAGATAGAAAAGAAAGAACTCGACTTTAGCCAAGTGGATAAGTTAGAAATACCTGCGGAAATCCATAGATTGGTACAATGTTAGTAGAGATTATTGAAAGTTTAAAAATGACAGATTTATGAAAAGAGAGATAATTGGAAGTTAGCAAAGAATATTAGCCTGAATAATAAGATTATACGTGTAGTTGTAGCCTATAACAGGAGCAAAGATCATAAACCTAGGAAGTAGCCAATGAGAGTAAGTCATCACTAGTATTGGGAAGCATAATATGGAACTGAAGAATAAGTTATGGAAATAAATAATAAAGGAAGATACAGGAAGCAATAAGGAAGTAAAGTGTATATTGTAATAATGGATAATATGGTTTGGGATAGTAATGTAAATGGAAACCTTATCATAGTAGATCGGAGTTATAGAAATTTTATTACTTACAGTTGTCGACGAAGATTCTGACGGTACGAGCGATAACACTTCTAATAAGTAGGTGTATAAGCACCCAATCAGAAACGTGTATTTTTCGGATCCATAAAGAAAACAAGTATCCACATTTACTCAGAGCCTAATAAGGAGAAGAACCAGCAAATGAGTGTATTTTACGTGATAAATGAGTCGATAAATGGCTAGATAGCCAAACTTAAGAAATTTAAAAGAATATAGATAGGAAACATGAGATAAAATAATTCGGAGTCGCAATAAGTGGAGCCCAAAACCTGGAGGCCATTGTTGAACTGGGAATCCTTAAGGGAGTAAACCTATAGGAGCCTTATTGTATTGAGTAAGAAGAACTAGAAGAGAGTAGCACCAAAACTAAGAAAATAGTATGGAAATGTCCTTAGTAACTAAAATTGATGAAGTTCTCTGTGGGATAAAGATATAAAGAGTTCACAGGACTAAGATGAGAGGAAAATTTAAGTAGCGGTGTAAACTTCGTAAGGAGGAATAACATATAAAATATAGTAGGACATTGAGAAAGAATAAAGACTTAGGAGGGTTAAGAAACAGAAACTGGTAGAAAGGGGTATAAAAGCAATATGATGAAATATTCAGAGAGCATAATTCTACAGAAGACTCATTATAAGTGGTAGTATAATCGATAGTCGGGTAGCGAATCAAGAGTGAAGTCGAAAAATGAGACAACTCAGATAGTACCTAGTGGGAGTATCTTAGTATGGGAGCTGGAACTAGCAAACATGGGAGTCTCAGACTTATAAATGAATGGAACACGCAACCACAACATTGGTAGCAGATGAGATCACCACCACCAGGAAGGCAACAAGATCGATCCCCACCCTCCTAACCCTTGATAGATAACGACATGACAGATGAACCATGATATTCACCTCAAAGTTGTCTCATAAAACAGATAAACCTATGAAGGACATCAAACCTTTATGTTACAGAAGTTTCAGCTATAGAATGAAGAGGGTCAAAAAATGAAAATAACACTAACCATAAGATTTGAATATAAAAAAAATACTTTATAACCGAAGTACATTACAGAAAGATCTCATAGTGTTGGATTAAAACCAAAGTTCTATTATGTTTTAACTCTTGTGATCTGTGAAAAGTATCTAGCCATAGTTTAGTTAACTAAACCATCATGGGTTTGAGATAGCCTTAGCCATAGTGAATAAATCCTCAAGGTATAATATGTATAAATGGACTTCGGGTAAAGATAAGATTTACAAGTTATGCAACCAGGCATAAAGAACAAGTCGTGTGAAAGACAGTAACTAAACCGTGCTATTAAGGTAACCAAAGGTACAGAGGAGTAAACCAGATTAGTATAACCAGTATTAACATAGTAATAAAGAACATAGCTTTAGTATAAAGGTGTATATAATCAGGCTTAGTACAGAAATTTTGCCCTAGAATTTTTAGCCTATCAAGAAGAATCACCAGAAAAAGAGAACTACCCTGATATAACATCATAAATATGAGAAACATTAGTGGAATGTAAGAGTGCTTGAAAAGGTTAGTTATAAAGCATGAAGACCAAAACCCAGAGATAATAATAAATGTGATGACTCGAAAGAGAAAGCTTATACTGAGAAGGTCAAATAGTTGGTTGAGATCAGATAATAAATATTAAGATAAGGTACATCCTATAAAGTCATTAAATAGAATAGCTGAAGAACTAAAAGTATACACAGGTTAAGGGAAAGTAAAGGTTATGGGTTAGAACATAAAATATTATGGAAATACTTTAAATATGAAAGTAACAGAAGTTACTAGGAATATTTTAAAGTTTTTATTGTCATGGAAAGAGGTATTAAGAGGGTTGTAAATTTAGAATGGAACTAAGTTAAGTAAAAGGACAGACTACGAATATGGTACAATTTTGGAAATGAAAACTCGTGAACATAGATGGAGATAAAGGATGTTGAATATAATTGGAAGTTTTAGAAATAAAGTTCTGTGATGAATAAGAGATATTGGTAGTATGATGATAAATGTAGAGTATTGAGCAGAGGATCATGAAGTAAGATTAAGGAATTACCTTTCAGTTAGGAACTCAAGATATTATTCACTAAGGCCTATGAACCTTGGAGTAGTAAGCACAAGTATGACATAAGATTTCCAGAGGTTTTAGTATTAAGATCTCGAAAAACAGACCAAAAGGAAAAAATTAAAAAAGATAAGGATATTGAGAGACAAAGATATCCTAGACCAGGGCAAATTTACGAGTTAAACCCCAGAAAGGATTTGAGGATGAATCATATTTAAAGGGGGGAGAATTTGTAATGACCGAAAATAACGAATATTGTTACATCATTAGACGAGTATTATATAATATAAATTATGTTTAAGCACATATACATTCATGGAACGACTTTAGGGATAATTGGTATATTCCTCGAAATTCCGATACGAAACTGTATTATGTTTCATTATGTGCAGCCTCTGGTATTTGGGGCATAACATTCTCATATGAACTCTGATTTTCATGAATTATAGATCTTCGAAAACCTAAGATCGGAGCCTACAATTTTTGCATTGAAAGTTTTTCCAAATTTGAACCAGAAATAGGCTAAATATACAGATCACAAAATTAGGAAGAATAGTACTTGAGGGTTATTCTAGTAAATTCTCAAACTTTCCCTAAATTTCTACACTTTTCTAATCTCTAATGGCCTAAGTATAAAAGGGGGATACTATTCAAGTATCCCCAAAATTCAAAAGAAAAAAAAGAAAAAACGTGAAGAAGGAAAATGAGAAGAGGAAGAAGAAGAAAGAATAAAGAAGAAGAAAAAGGAAAAATGAAAATGAAGCAAGTGCTAATCACCCATTCATCAAATAAAGAAGAAGAAAAGCTACCATGGAGGCTTGAGGAATGAAGGAAATCAAAGGAAAGCAGGTAAAGAAACTTTAACCCAAGTTTTAGATGTTGATGTCTTGATGATTTGTTAGTTGATGGATATTGTTGAGTTATATTTATTGATGTTTAAATGGTTTTAGTGATAATAAAAAGATGATGGTGGGAAAGCCCCAATTTGTTAAGTTTTAGGCATGAGATTAAGTAAAGATTATAGATTGGATATGAGGTGATATTGAGAATGATATTGATAATATTTGAGAGATTTATTGAGGCTATTTACTTGTGTGGAGATATGATAGAGTGTTGAGCAAATTGAGTATGAAAGCATGAAGTTAAGACCAAAATTTAGCCTTATTTTGCACGTAACACTATCCCCGTCATGACACGAGCTGGGATTTTTCTTAAAATGCTTCTGGTTTGATGCGCGTCGTAACGTGTAAGGTCATGTGTCGCGACACGTTTTGGGAATGTTTGGGTATGTTTCTGGAATGATGCGCGTCACAACGCATAATGCCCTGTGTCACGATGCGTGGTCAAAATTTCCCAAATCAATTTTGAACCATCTCAGTTTCACCCGAACACGTTGGAGGCCACCTTAAGAGTCTTATATCAACTCGTGTGTACATATTACATCATGATATGAGTACGAAATCCTCAGAGTGATAGCGCTTACTTAAATAAGTAAATTTTAACCTGACTCCAAAGTACGTTTCTTAGTCCATTTCTAATCTAGTCTATCAAATGTAGATCATCGCAAGAACCAGATTTTTCTCAGCAAGCAAGTAGTGCCAGCCAGATTCCAACCTGTGAGTGGACCTCTTTTCTCAAACTGATTTTATTTATTAAGTTTTGAATCCATACTTACTTTTTGAGAATATAGGGCGTTAGCCAAAATTTTATTACAGATGCTTTTCAGATAATAATATTTCAGAAAGATTGGTTTTAATAGCATGAGTTTTGAGAGTTTTAGAGGCATAGAGAAAAAACCCACCTCAGTATGTAACTTATGGAATTGACGGATGGCATGTGCACATGTAGAGGAGTGAGGGGACGGCGATACGTAACGCCCCCAGATCCTAGTTCAGGTCTAGGGATGACAGATGCCTCTAGATCTTAATTTCAGAGCTTTGAGAGTAGCATAGATCCGCACCCCCAGTTCTAGTTTAGTGGTTTGGGGGACGACGATACGTAACACCCCAAGACACTTAGATTCAGGGACAGGAGTGGCATGTTTTGGGGGACGGCGATATATAACGCCCCAAAGTCATGGATTTGCACTTCTCGCTCTAGTTGGGCATATGGGGGACGGCGATACGTAATGCCCCCATACGTCAGGTTTTCATAGACAAATATAGATTTCGGAAATAGTTTTCAGATATAGTTTTTCGAAAAGGTTTTTAGAAAAGAAAGTTTTCATAAAACAACCGTTTTACAAGAAACTCTTAGAAAAGAAAAATTTCACAGAAAGAGATTAGGCGAGATTTTTAGAAAGAAGCCCGAAGTTTTCAAACAGGAAAAGAGTTTTCGTATAATCTCTTTCTGTAAAACATATCTTTTCTGAGAGTTTCTAGTAAATGGCATGCTAATAGTGCTTTCAACTGATTTCAGGCCCAAACATGACTCTCAATATGACAATGCTCAAAGTAATTCCCCACACTATCATCCAACTTTAACATATATCAAAACTCATCTCATATCCTCAACCCGAATACAACTATTATCTAATATCACCAAATCTCAAAGAATATTTCCCCAACACATTTATACACATAAAAGCTTTATTCCAAGCAAAAACCATCAAGACACTTCTCAAAATGCATGCTAATAATGCTTTCAATGCCAATTAAGCAAATTCCAACTCTAGGGAATATATAGTGTGAATTTGGGGCTTTGATTTCTTTGCCTAAAACTAAAAATTAATGAGAGAAAAAGAGTTATAAGCTTACATTTGTGTGTTTGGAACTTGAGAATCATAACTTTTTCATCATAACCTTTTTGGGCAATTCCAGTATCTCCCTGCAGTTGCTGGATCGTGCCAGTAACCGTTGAGCTGCGTGTCTCAACTGATCGGTTTGTGGAGGGAAAAACCGTCCAACTGCTGCGATCATGGAAGCAACTGCATCACGCATTTCGTCCTATCCGCTAATTCGGTCGTCCCAAGCTCTTCGTCGCTCTTCGCTCCATCGTCCTTCCTCCATTCGTTCTTTCTTCGTCCTAGGGCGATCTCGTTCCAGGGTGACATTATTTCCTCTGTCAACAGAAACTTAAGAATAAATTATTATTAATCAGCAAAAATGGAAATTTATTTGGTGCCGCCCAAGTTAATTAGGTTTTGGGGACTAAAATGTTTAGTCCCAAAAGTATTTTTTTTTTTTTTTTTATAATAATAAAATAAAATACAAACTATTTATTTTACAAACAATCTTAGTCTAATATCCAAACGGAGGTGATTTCTTTTTCACTTCTTTAACTCTACTTATCTAACATTCATATTTGAATTTATGTTAAATATTCGTTTGTAATTTAACTAATAAAATTTCTTAGGATTTGAACTCCACTCACAAATCCGAGATTTAATTATGTCTATTTTTTCTTTAATAAAAACAATTTTAACCACAACAGTCATGCACATATCATTAATACTGCCACTGCATTTAACAATGTTTGTACGTCTTAATACAGTGAAAGTTCGTTTGTGAATAGACTGAATTTTCTCTTCTTTGTTTTTTGTTTTTTTTGTTTTTTGTTTTTTGTTTTTCTTGTTGGGTCTACTTTCACTTAATTTAATACCTTTTTATTGTAACAGAATTTGTTAGGAAGCCATGGTGAATATAAAACATAAAATCTTAATAGTTTTTCCTAATAATTTAAAATTAGTAATCCATTAATATAAATATTAGGTAGAAAATTTAAAGTTCTTACAAGATATACTCCAAATAATTTTATTTTCCACGGGATCTTGTATAATTCATATTTTACCTACAAAAAATGGAGAAAATCTCATTTAAGTTAACTTTTTTAATTGTCATTTTAATCGCTGTATCTGGTTTGTTTTTGTCTCGAGCTCTATATTTTTTGTTATTTTTTTGTTGTTACAAATAATTTTCAAGTTTTGTTTCATTTCTCCAAGATATTGATCTTAAAATATGAAATTTTATTTGCAGGCACCATAATTTTTGATTTGCCTAAAGTTGAAGCCTACACAGGAGGATTACCAATTCGTTGTACTAAGGATTCTGATTGTGTGAGGGACTGTCCATCTGGAAATGGATTTTGTTGTCAAGGTGAAAATAAACAAGCATGTCCAAGAGGAGTTTGTTTTTGTACACCAAAACATTAGTTATTAGTTGAATTTCATTATTATATATCGTGGATGTGACATGAAATAAAGTTGTATAACAACTATATTATAATAACAAAATAATATTATTTACATAGACGCATTTGCATCACCCCTTCATATTTTGCAACCTAAAGGGTGTTGGTTTATAAGACGTGACACCTAACGCAACTCATCTCCATATGTGCCCTAAGTTAAAATCTTTCATGGATGCGGATTGTCACTCTCTCTGTCCTTATCCTCCTTAGTAACATTAAAATCTCCAATGATCAGCCAACGATTATCCCTCTAGATTTCTCAGCTGTAATAATCCAAGAATTATCTAAGGGTATTGTTGTCTTTTTCCTAAAATGTCTCGGTCAAATTGGTGAAATTGTAAAAATTGTAAATTTTCAAATTGGACTAATATGAATTTTTTTTTAAAATTTTAGGGATCTTTCAGAAAGAATCTTAGACTTGGGGTTAGTTTAATGATTAACTGGAATTTAGTAGTTTCTAAGATAATTCTTTTGAGGCACCACGTGGCTTTTGGGTTCTCCTAGAACATGCCAATGATCTATTAAGTATAAACATGTGTGAATAATCGAAGTAAGATTACTGAAAAATACTTACAACGATCTGTTATGGCGGATGTGGAGATAACAAAAATTTACAACCTTTGTGTAGTGCTCCAAGCTCTCCTTTGTATTAATGGTTTAGCTCCAAGCTTGATCTTTGAATTCCAAACTCAAGGGGATAGTTTCCCTATCACCTTTGTTGACTCATTTGTGTGCTAGCAATGAAGTAATTTTGAAACAAAATTTCTACAATGGAGAATGAAGCTCACGGCTTGGGAGGAGAGAAGAAAGGATTTTTTGTGTTTTGGTAATTTTGATTTCTAAAATCCAATACTACTTATGAAAGTCAAACCCTTAAAGTTAATATATGCTTTACCAAAAGCAAAAACAAAGTGTTGGAGGGAAAATAGCATTTAATGTCTCCAAACACTTGCATCACTCAAGTTGACACTTGATAGACATGTGATGTAAGTTGGTGGGACCCACTTTAATTCAAAATTCAAGTGGCTTGCTCCATACACTTTGTGTTCGGGTTCGCTTAATCCGATTAAACGAATTTTACATCGCGAAGTAATTAAATCCAATTTAATTAAATAATAGTTCCTCGCAAAATTTTTACGAAAGTCCCTCGCGAATTAATTCTAAATTAATTCGTTTGCCCGAATTAAAATCCAATTTTAATTTCGCGTCGAAATATAATTTCAATTAATATATCGAATATATTATTTAATCGATTAATTTCAAAATAATCGTTCTCTCTTTTTTTATCGAATTTTATCCCAGATAAATTCTTGTCGTAATTAATCCTAGATTTATTTTCTCTCTCTCATAATTAATCCCAGTTTAATTCTGTTCGAGTCAAACGTCATCGGTGAATCTTCGGGAAGCGACCCATGAGATCCCTGGATATGTTGGCAGTAAATTCGATCGTCGACTATCCAAAAACGTGCGTACCTCGTACCACATTCTTACCGATTTACAAGATATGGTTGGCTTCTAGCAAAGCGCAATGCCTACCCAATTCTCCAGAAATATTCTTTAAGGAATATATAATCTTTGTTAGGCGTAGTATACGTAGTATTGCCTATAGCGATCCAGTATTGGATGTCACATGCAAGGCCTGAGGCTGGAATAGTGTCTGCCCCATACGAAGCATATACCGGATCATAAGCAACTATTTAATTAATCGGATAATCATGAACTTGTCATATTATCCCGATAGTTGCAACATAATAGAGTACTACTTATGTATCCCCGCGTGATCATCATCTCCTTATGACTGAAGTGATACTTCCAACTTGACATCACATCCAATATACTATGATTCTCAATAAACCCAGAAGAGGCGTACACAAAACCTGTTAAAGTTCCGGATGACCAAAACCAAAACGTATAGATTGTCGTAAGTATTAGCGATGCAAGTCTCAGGTTATGACCAAATACACCTACCTTGATACAGATTCCCATAAACACATAGTTATACTACCAATGGGATTTCACGGGGTCTATCCAGAGCGAAGCTGTTTCCGTACCATCGACAAACACAACCTCCTATCACACTTGCATAAGTATCCAATACTTAAATATATGAGAACTATACCGTTATGCTTCCACAACGCGCACAAGTGCAATACTAGCATATTCCGCATTATCGATGTCCAGTCTCGATAATACTACGACTATGGATATTTAATGATTAAACCTTCGTGGATTGATACTGTCTCATATCTTAATCTCCGGAACTAATCATAAGGACTTTTATCATTTATATATTCAAGTAATCTAATTTAAAATGATAAAATAGCAATTTCCTTTGTCACATAGTTAATTTGTACAAAACCCACAATGTCTTTTACAAATAGTGACACTATGGGTCATAATTGTCCAACAATCTCCCACTTGGCCTATAGCCTATCACTCAAGTATCTAACACATGAACTATGTACATGTCGCTCAACTTTTGCTGAGAAATAGCCTTCGTCAGCGGATCTGCAATGTTATCATCTGATGCGACCTTCTCGATCTTCACATCGCCACGATGTATGATCTCACAAATCAGATGGAAACGTCGAAGTACATGCTTGGATCGTTGATGAGACCGCGGTTCCTTAACCTGCGCTATAGCCCCATTATTGTCACAATACAATGGAACAAGCTCATCTGCTAACGGAACTACTCCTAATCCAATTAGGAATTTACGGATCCAAATTGCCTCTTTGCTGCTTCAGTTGCAGTAATATATTCCGCTTCTATTATTGAATCGGCAACAGTCTCTTGCTTGGAAGATTTCCTCACTGCTCACTGCTCCTTGTTCAAACAAAATATGTACCCAGATTGCGACTTACAGTCGTCTTTATCGGTTTGGAAACTTGCGTCGGTAAACCCAGTTACCTAAGTTCTCATCTCCATACTAAGAAAGCATCCTTATTTTGTCTAAGATACTTAAGATGTTCTTAACCGCAACCCAGTGACCATCACTTGGATCGGCATGATAGCGACTACAAATGCTCAAAGCATACGAGACATCAGGTCGCGTACATATCATGGCATACATGATCGATCCGACTGCAGAAGCGAACGGGATCCAACTCATGTTGTCTCTCTCATCTTGAGTTTTAGGACACATGTCCTTAGATAGAGTGACGTCATGTGACACTGGCAATATTCCCCTCTTAGACTGATCCATGTGAATCTCTTCAACACTTTATCAATGTACGTGCCCTGTGAGAGTCCAAGCAGCTTTCTAGATCTATCCCGGTAGATCTGTATTCCCAGAATAAAGGCTGCTTCTCCCAGATCTTTCATGGAGAATTTTAATGAAAGCCAAGCTTTCACCGATTGTAGCATGGGAATGTCATTGCCAATAAGCAATACATCATCAATGTAAAAGACAATGAATGTCAGTGTGCTCCCACTAACCTTCTTATATACACAAGGATCATCCTCGTTTGAACGAAATCATATTCTTTTATGATCCATCAAAATGTTGGTTTCAAGAACGCTATGCTTGCTTCAATCCATAAATGGATCGATTTAATTTACAAACCTTGTTTGCAAGTCTTGGTACGACAAAACCGTCAGGTTGTTGCATATAAACATCCTCCAAAAGGTTTCCGTTAAGAAAAGCAGTTTTGACGTCCATCTGCTATATTTCATAATCAAAATATGCAGCAATAGCAAGCATAATCCAAATGGATTTAATCATGACAACAGGTGAAAAAGTTTCGTCGTAATCGACACCATGTCATTGACGATACCCTTTCGCTACAAAGCCTAGCTTTGTACGTTGTGTGTTGCCATTCATGTCAGTCTTCTTCTTGAAGACCCATTTGCAACCAATAGGCTTTACGCCTTCTAGTGCATCAACCAGTGTCCAAACTTGGTTGGTGTACATGGAATCCATTTCTAATTTCATGTCATCCTGCCATAAAGCGGAGTCGATATCTTGTATCATTTCCTCATACGTAGCCGGTTCGTCTTCCTCAATAAGATTAATATCCACATGAGGTGAGATCAGAAACCCATACCTCTCAGGTTGTTTTCTGACTCTCTCCGACCAACGCAGTTCTTGTGTATTAGAAGATTGTGGTACAGTCTCATCCCTAATGAACTGTTCGTGTTCCGTGAAGGAATCAGTGCCAGGAATAATATCACACCAATTTTCATCGAGTTCTACTTTCCTCCTCCCTTACCACTGCATTTAGGAATTCCTTCTCAAGGAAACCGCATGTAGCAAACAAATACTTTGTTCTCTTGTGGGTTGTAGAAGTAATATCCTTTGGTTTCCCTAGGATAACCTACAAATAGACACTTATCTGATTTGGTTTTAGTTTGGTACCATCCAAATGTTTAACGTATGCCCAGCAACCCCCAAATCTTCAGGAATGAGAAACCCGGTTTCTTTCCTGTCCATATTTATATGGAGTCTGTTGAACAGACTTTGACGGAACCTTATTCAAAATAAGTATTGCATTGTTCAATGCATATCCCATAAAAAATTGGTAGCTCTGTGCGACTCATCATCGACCTTACCATGTCCAACAAAGTTCGGTTTCTCCGTTTAGACACACCGTTTAATTGAGGTGTTCCAGGAGGTGTCCACTGTGAAAGAATACCATATTCTTTCAAGTAATCAAGAAACTCATTGCTTAAGTATTCTCCACCAATGTCCGACCGTAATGTTTTAATACTTATCCCGGTCTGGTTTTCTACTTCGTGTCGAAACTCTTTGAATTTCTCAACAGTTTCCGACTTGTGTCTCATAAGATACACATAACCATAACGCGATGCAACATCCGTAAAGGTTACGAAGTATTCATGTCCACCTCTAGCTTGGCTATATAAGGGCTCACATACGTCACTATGAACGAGGGCTAATAGTTCGGTGGCACGTGTACCTTTACCGCTAAAAGGTGTTTTAGGCATTTTGCCTAATAAACAAGATTCGCAGACGTCATATGAATTTGGATCAAATCCATCCAAGTACCCACTCTTCAAAAGTGTGGATATGCGAGTCTTGTTATTGTGTCCTAGACGACAATGCCACATATAAGTTTCATATTTGTTACTTAATTTAACCTTTTGTTTGTTACATTATATGTTTGAGATTAATTTATATTCAAAATATAAAGACCATTATTCACATCAACACTACATATCTCAATATCATTTTTATACACAAAACACCCAGTGTTTCTGAATACAAAACTATGCCCATATTAGGCTAAGAAAGATACATAAATAATATTCTTAGTCAAACTAGGTACATAATAACAGTCTGATAGATTTAGTACATGCCCTGAGGGCAGTTCCAAAATGTTGGTCCCAACAGCCAAAAGGGAAACTCTAGTCCCATTTCCAACTCGGAGGTCTATCTCTCCTAAAGTCAGTCTCCTGCTAATCTGCAGATCCTGCATATCAGTACATATATGAGTACCACAACCAGAATAAAAAATCAAATTTTTAAGACTAGAAGTAGACATGTTTATTTTTATAACAAATATACCTGAAGCCGGTGTCTTGCCCGCTTTGATTTCCTTCATGTGCACCTTGTACTCACGGCAGTCACGCTTTTGTTGGGTTTTCTAGGTCAAACCAAGATAAAATTAAGCAAGAAATCATGTGAATACGCAAAGTAAAGTAGCAGAAATTACTCACTTTGTTCGGCTAAGTGGATGTATGAGATAACAAAATTCCAAGCCTTTGTGTTGTGCTCCAAGCTCTCATTTGATGTATGTTGAGCTTCCAATCTTCGAATCTTGAATTCCAAACTCATGGGAAAGGTTTCCCTATCACCTTTGTATGATTCTTTAATGTGCTAGCATTAGGAAAAATTTGCAACAAATTGTTTCCTTGTGATCTTGAAACTCTCGGCCAAGCCAAGAATTTGAGAGAGAATGAGAAGGCCATTCGGCCTTGGTGAAGAAAAAGAAAGATAATGCATGTTATGTATATTTTTTTTCAAAATTGAAAGTCATATACCAAATAATAATAAAACGGTAAATGTCATTCAATCTATCACACTTGTGTGTTGCACAAGCAACCATCAAAATCCCATCTACTTCTATCAACCAAAAGTTGATAAAGTTGACTAGGTGATGTGACAAGTGTGGGCCCCACTTTAATTCAAAATACGAGTGGGTCCGCATACACATTCAAGGCTCGGGTTTGTTAATTCCGAAATAACGAATTTTTCGTTGCGACTTAATTAAATCAAACTTAATTAAATAATTATGCCTAGCAAAATTACTATTCACGTCGCTCGCGAATTAATTCTAAAATAATTTGTTCGCCCGAATTAAAATCCAATTTTAATTCCGTTATGAAATCTAATTTCATTTAATATATCGAATATATTATTTTATCGATTAATTCCAAATTAATCACTCTCTCTCTATTAATCGAATTTTATCCCGGATAAAATTCTTCGTAATTAATCCTAGATTAATTTTCTCTCTCTTCTAATTAATCCCAGATTAATTATGTTCGAGTCATACGTCATCGGTGAATCTTCAGGAAATGACCCATGAGATCCCTGGATATGTTGGCAGTAAATCCGGTCATCGGAATATCTGAATACGTGCGTACCTAGTACCACGTTCTTACCGATTTATAAGACATGGTTGGCTTCTAGCAAAACACCATGCCTACCCAATTCTCCAGAAATATTCTTTTAAGGAATATGTAATCTATGTCAGGCGTAGTATACGTATTACTGTGTATTGCGATCCAGTATCGGATGTCACATGCTAGGCCTGGGCTAGAATTATGTCTGCCTCGTACGAAGCATATATCAGATCTCTGATAACTAGTCTCTATAATCAGATAATCATGACCTAGTCATATTATCCCGATGACTACAGTACTATAGAGTACTAGTTCAGTATCCTGCGTGATCATCATCTCGATATGATTGGAGTGATAATTCCATCTTGACATCACACCCAATACACTACGGTTTTCAATATACACAGAAGAGGCGTACACAGAACTTGTTAAAGCCCCGAATGACCAAAACCAAAGTATATTGATTGTCGCAAGTATTAGCGATGCAAGTCTCAGGTTAAGAACACCTACCCTGATTCGGAATCCCATAGACACGTAGTCATACTGCCAATGAGATTCCGAGGGGTCTATCCAGAGCGAAGCTATTTCCGTAACATCGGTAAACACAACATCCTATTACACTTGCATAAGTATCCAATACTTAAATATATGAGAACTATGCCGTTATGCTCCCACAAACTCGCACAAGTGCAATACTAGTTTATTCCGCATTATCGATGTTCAGTCTTGATAATACTACGACTAGGGATTTTTAATGATTAAATCTTAGTGGATTAATATTGTCTCATTTCTTATTAATCTGGTACTAATCATATGGACTTTTATCATTTATATATCCCGGTAATCCAGTTACAAATGATAAAAGAGCAATTTCCTTTGTCATATAGTTAATTTATACAACAACAACATGTTCTGTACAAATAGTGATGATATGGGTCATAATTCTCCAATAGCTTCTAGTTACCCCGTTTTCCAAACTATAGGCAGACATCTTGGGATTTGTCCTTAGCCTTCCCAGAAGACTTTGATGATTTGGCCTTGCCCTTCTTCTTCTTCTTCTTTACGCCTCCAATATGCTTTGGCCAAGCCTTGGCAGACTGAGATGTCGAAGCGAAGTGCGCCTCACACTTTTTGCCATTCAAAAGCTCTTTTTCTGCTTCACGTAGCATTGCCATCAACTCTCCAAGAGTATGGTCTTAGTTCATCATATTATAGTTAATGATGAACCCGCTCCAGCTATCAGGAAGAGACTACAAGATCAAATCTATAGAAGTCTCAGCCTCAAAGGTTATGCCTAGCTGACCCAGCTATTCGATGTCAACAATCATCTACGACACATGGTGCTCGACAGATGTACCCTCTGGCATTCGAGAGCGAAAAAGCTTCTTCTGCAATTCATACATTTACGATCTAAGGCTAGATTGATGAAGGTCCTTTAATTTTGCCATCATAGTATAGGGATCCATTCCCTTGTTCTGGAGACGAAATTGAGGGGTTATTGCAGCGAGCATGACAGATTGAGTAGTTGAGTTGTCATCACTATGAGTCTTCCAAAGCTTAAGCTCAAGCGGCTGCTCAATTTCGGACTTAGGCCCGAGAGGTCTCTCTATCGTATAGAGCATCTTCTCAGCCCCCAGGACAATCCTGAGGTTCATATCCCAGTCAGGAAAGTTTGCACCATTAAAGACATTTTTGCCCATGATAATGTCTCTAACGTTGATCTTTCCCGCCATCTTAATTGCAATAGTCTAACTATTTAATTAATGATTTTTGGGTAAAGTCCAACTGTTACAATAAAAATAATAAAATATTAGTGCAACTAATAAATATATAAAATGACGAAATAATTTGAAAGCGCGTATTGGCAAGTATTTGAACGAAATTGCAAATTCAATACTAGCCTCCCACTATTTTTCGGCGAGCCTCTAACCCTCTGTTGAGTACTCGGGAAACCTAGTTTCCTAGTGGTCTAGGATCCCGTTAAATAACACACAACCTTGACTTTTGCCAACAAGCTGTATGATATTTAACTAGGTAGATCTCTAAGATCTATTGTATCTCATCCAATTCCTAGATCTGGTAGGTGGACCTCCAAGTCCGAAACATATATACAATATATATGCCAATATATCCAATATATTTTCGTAACATTTCCTCTGAATCAACTAAGCCTTGGCTTTGGCTCAACAAGCTTAATGGTTCTAGTTAAGCGGGACCCATTGACAGTGGGAAAGCTTTGTAATCCACGTCGATGAACAAGAAGTGACCTTGACTTTGGCCAACAAATCACAACTTTCCCAAGACATGCGATATGGAACAAAGCTTTCATGGTTCAAACACATCCGCGATGGACATTGATCTTGACTTTGGCCAACAAACCAATGCCAATCTTGGATCTTGAGAAAGAACCACTAAATGGAAGGAAAACGCTTAAAATTTGTTTGAGGGTTTTTCGCTTAAATTGGCAACCAATTATTATCTTTGATTAGGTCTCATCATACACCCTTAAGCATGCATTCTAAAAGCATAATAAGGCGCGAAATAAATAATAACGATATGCGGATGGATATTTAACAAATTGTTCCTAGAACAAATCTCTCCATTTCCTCTCCACGGCTAACACTATTCTAACTTCTACCCAATTACATAATACAATAAAGAAACCTCATTTACATTTAGGGGAATTGGTGGGAAGAGAATTATAAAGAGTCAAGAGATAAAGGCTGGACACGCAGGTCCAATTTAATAAATTCTAAATTTATTACAACTATTTCCAAAATTGCCCTCACCCATCTAATATCCATCTGATATACATTATTCATTCAATACATCCATGTATTCACACAAAGCATGTTATTCAATCAATCTAATCCAATTAATTAATCTTTGAATTAAGTGATCACCCAATATTCAAACAACGATTTGATTTGCGCGAGTCCAACTCGTTTAAGAATAAGTATTCAAAGTGCGTATTCTTGAATTATAGCGAACTACAATATTAAATCCAATTTAATTCGTATTCAATACTAATTCATATTTAATTCTAAATTAAATAATTACACTTAATAATATTCCTTTTCGACTTAGATTCTGAATCTAATCTTAATGGGTCTCAAATGCACAATTAACATTAAGGGTGGCATAAAATCCCGAGCCTAGTCCGGCCCGGCTTGGGGCAAAAAAAGCCCGAGTCGGGCCCTAAAATGAAAGCCTGACACGGGCCCGGGCCGGGCTTTCCAATTTTTGCCCGGACCCGGCCCGGCCTGGGCTAAAATAAAAAAATTAATTATATATATATATATATTTAATATATTTGTAGCATTTTTATTTATTTTTAGCATTTAAATTGTTAATTTATTATTGAAACTTGTGATTTATTTGTAAATTATCTTTATATATAGTGTAAATGTATTTTATATTTGTATTTTTTTAATTTTTTTTAAATTCGGGCAAAAAAAAAATCCCGGGCCCAACCCGGCCCGGCCCGGCCCGGAAGACACCCGGGCCGGGCTTTTCCCGGACCCAGTCTTTTCTTTTGTTGGCCGGGCTCGGGCCGAGTTGCCACCCTTAATTAACATCCAATGTCAACTTAATTAAAGTCCAATTGGCTTTTAATTAATTTGTTAAGGCATGGACTTTGGCAACCAAAGCCAAATAAGGAATCACTATTTGCCATAAAATTAATTTCGGCCATTAGGC